>QANT01001891.1:0-83965 GCA_003254885.1 Purshia tridentata | reverse complement strand
GCAACATCATTTGAAAGGTCTCAGCTCCAACCTCTGTTCCCCATCTTGGAGGCTATGCCTGATGAATTACATACCACGGTTCCCTATCTTCTCAGCTTTACTATGTGTACGTTAAATGTTGCTCTAGCGTCTAATTAACAGACATTTGTGGAGAAATCTGACAAGCCATTGCTAATTTTGCACTTGTCTGTGCTTTCAATCCTGTCTTAATTATATACTGTTTTACTTTGGTATGTGAAATCTTTATTCTCCTAGGGTGCTGCTTCTGTAAGCATAAATGATTGGTTTTCTATCAACCTGGTTGCTGTCTTCTTACAAAAATGAGATGCAATGTTGTTGCAGTTTCAAGTTTCTTGTCTTGATGAAAAATACACAAATCCTGACGTCATTATTTAAACTTTCATTCCATCAGGTGATCCAACAAAAATGGCGATGGTTAACATTGAAAGAAGGCTACCTCCCAGTTTAAAACTTACACAAATGTCTCGCAACCTCACTGCTTTGCTACCATGTCTCTCTGTAAGAAGTGCTTGCAATTTTTTTCTTGAAATCATGATATTTTTCTCTTTTTAACTCGTTTTGCTTTTTCTTAATTCCCATTTGACACTTTATTATAATTTCAGTGGTCCCTAGGTTGAGACCCTCAATTTAGTAGATGTCAAATTTAGAGTTGCAGCTAACATGCCATCTTGAATAACTAACAAGAAAGTTATTGTTTTTCAACTTCATTCCATGTTGGGGGCCATATCATACTTGCTTTTGTTTTCTTATAATTTATTGTTATTGAAATATCTACAGAATAATCAGTTGGAGTGAGGATTGTACCTTATAGTCTACGTGTACTTACTTCTATCATTTCCTTCTCAGTCTTTGGCTGATATTGTACCGAAGGACACTCTTCTTTGGAAGCTGAAGCTGCTCAAATCAGCTGCTGCTTATGCAAATTCCCGTCTCCATGCTGTTAAAGCTGAAGTACTTGTGTTGGCTAGGTTCTTACTCACTAGACCTAATGTGGCTCTCATCATTTCTATGGAAAAATAATTATTTTTGCTTCTCTCTTTATTTGGTCCTTACCTGGTTTATTCAGGTTTTAGAATTTGTGCGCTAAGCCTTTCAACCCCATGGTTCTTTCAGCATTTGAGTAGCATCTCCAGTTACTATTTTATGAATGCGAATCAGAAGTGCATGCCTCCACTGTCATTTTTTTCAATAATTGGTGGATGCATAATGAGAATCATGTCGGTAATTTTTTGTCTTATTTTTTAAAGCACCCCCTTTTCTAAGCCGTGATGAGGTATAAGCAATCCATGTCCATCCTGGTCTCCTTACATGTTTTTTGTACTATTTCTACTTAAGATATATTGAACTTTAGTGATGTTTTTACATTATGTAACATGCATAGAGATTAATTGCATACACATATAGCTGTGGAAGATGTGAATGTTACTCTTGAATTGGTAAATCTTGATTGTTTTTTTCAATTGAACATGTGTTGGATTTTTTTTTTTTGTAGGGGTACTAATCATAAATTTTCATTTCAGTGGCAAGGATAACATGGTTCCTAGTCGAGATGAAGCACAACGGCTGATGAGCTCATTACAGAATTGTACGGTTCGTCACTTCAAGGACAATGGACATACCCTATTACTGGTAAGCTTAAATATGTATGTAACATCATTGGACCTATCATAGTGAATAGTTTCTTGTAACATCAAAATGATCAAAATGATTGTAAGTATGTAATTGATTTCACTCCTGTTGTCATGTTATAGGAAGATGGCATTAATTTGATGACAGTTATAAAAGCTACTTACAAATACCGTCGTTCAAGGAAGCGTGATGCTGTCTCAGATTTTCTTCCTCCTAGTATGACAGAATTCAAATATGCAATTGATGAACATTTGGGGTAAATTCCATGCAGCAATTTTTCTTTTCATTTTTTATTGCTGTATCTTAATCTTTGATGGTACACTTCCAGGCATGCCTGAACATGAATTTTAGTATCTGAATGAAAAGACATAAGAATTATTAGAACCTAGTCCTGAGCTCTGATCTGGAAGTGTGACTTAATTACTCTTCCAGGTTAAGAAAAGAAAGTAGACAAACAATGGATCAATTGAACTCGACCAAGTTCCAATAAATCTTATATTTGCAGTATAGATCCATCATGTTTGGGCTTCATGTGCACCAAACCTGGAACACGCTAAGTTGCATCCAGTAACATATCTTTGGGAATATATGAGGTCAAAGCTGATACTAAAATACATGAATGGCAGATTATTACGCTTTGCTACTGGTTCTGCACTGTTCTCAACATTGAAAGATGGGAATATAGTGAGAGGTCTTGCTGGAGTTCCAAATGAAGGACCTGTCTTACTTGTGGGTTATCACAATTTAATGGGATTGGAACTATATTCATTAGTTGAAGAATTTTTAAGAGAGAAGAAAGTAATGGTTCATGGTGTCGCACATCCACAATTGTTTACGGAGGAGTTTGAGAGCTCGGGTCACTTGGACTGGCTCAAAGTGTTTGGTGCAGTACCTGTCACAGCAAAAAATCTATTTAAATTGCTTTCAACAAAATCACATGTTCTCCTCTATCCTGGTGGTGCACGTGAGGCTCTCCATTACAAGGTGTGTCATGTTCCTTGTATTAACCATTTCTTCAAATATGACTTGAGAACCATATATTTTAAAATCGGTAGCTTCCTTATAGATTTTCTAGAATCTACCTGATCATTATTTGATTTTCAAACAAGAATTTATGTAGGACACTTAAATGCATAAGGTTGTCTAGTGACCTACGTTGCACTATGCCTATATGAAGTTGTTTCACCACTGTGCTAATATTCCTTGCATGTAGTTTCGTTTCATTTGCCAAGGAAATACAAATAGATTTTACAGAAATTCTTTGTGTTTGTAGAGTAACTTTATATGTTTGCTTTTGGTTTCCTCTCCTTATGTGGTGCTTTTATAACTGGCAGGGTGAAGAATACAAGTTATTCTGGCCCAAACAACCGGAATTTGTGAGAATGGCTGCACGCTTTGGGGCGAAAATTGTACCATTTGCAGCTGTAGGAGAAGATGACATGTTAAATGTAAGCTTGTGCTACTGTTCTCCCCTAAAATTCTCTCCAAGGACATGTTTTTCACGGTGTATGAATGACTACAATTTTGCAGTTGACATTGTTTATTTTGGATGTGGCAGTTGGTTCTCGATTACAATGACATAAAGAGAATCCCTGTGCTGAGTGACTCTATCAAAGATGCTAATCGTGATGCTATAAGATTGAGGTAATTACTATCCAAATATTTGTTTCTTTGATGCTGTCCCCATCCTAATTGTACTAAATGCTATTCATAAGATTGAATTTAAATGTGCACTGGTTATAGGGATGAGACGAGTGGGGAGGTTGCCAACATAGACCTGTTTTTTCCGGGGGTTTTGCCCAAGATACCACCAGGCCGCTTTTACTATTTGTTTGGGAAGCCCATAGAAACAAAGGGAAAGAAAGAGATCCTGAAAGACAAAGAAAATGCAAACAAATTGTATTTGCAGATACAATCTGAAATTGAACAAAGCTTAGCATACTTAATGAAGAAGCGGGAGGAGGATCCTTATAGGAGTGTTATTGATAGAACAGTATATCGGGCAATATATTCCCCTTTACATCAAGTTCCAACATTTGAACCTTGAAAAGTTAGTTTTGAGGGGCAACCTCTTATTGCTTTTACTGTACAAGTCTTTTCCATATAAGAGGTTTTTGTACTAATTCCACTAATTAATACAAAGGGTCATGTTGTGGCGGTGTGGCCCAAAGAAAAAAAAAGAATCATTTTTTTCTTTGTAAATACTGACTCAATCTTGTGTGGCAAATTTGCAATCTTTTGGTCATTAAAAGCTAGATGTCTTTAAAAGGCATAAGTTTTGTCTAGCTTTCAAAATTCCACTAAACGAAAGATTGGTGTTGATTTCTGAAGTAGTGTGCATGCTTGATTGAGAGCCTAAAATTGCAGGAAATGGAATATGGGTGTGAAATATACCGAAACAGAAGCAAATTCCATGGTCACGAGTGATGTGGTTTATGGCTTTAACTACGTGGGCCATTTTCTTGGTACCCAGAAAAAAGACGAAAATCATGTTAGATTTGTAGTGCCGTCTGGGACTCTGGAGTGAAACCGACTTGGAGGAATGGCAAGTGATGGTCCAACTGTCCATGTGAGATTTTGACACTCTCAATCTCACATTGCACTTTTGGGCTAGTTTGACTAAAGATAAACAATTAAATAATATTTTAACAAATATAAAAAAGATGGATTGATGTACTCTGCATCCTAATATGGTAATTGAAGGATTTGTTTAATTCAGTAATAAATCCGTAAGCCTCTTAAGGATTTGTTTCATAGTTCGTCATAGAACACTTATTTTATTTCATAAAGGTTTGTTAGCCGTTGATTGGTATGGACTATGGACCCCAACAAATCTTCTTTTTTTGTTTTATTAACTTAGAAAAAAAGGACTAATCTTAAAAATTCTGTTCGGTTCAGTTCTTAATCATACTTAAGACAACCCTCGTTTTTGCATGCGATGTCAATCTCACTTCATTTAGAATTATGAATGAGAGTGACGCTTGGGTACTAGACGGGAACAGAACCAACCGCCAAACCATATAGCGCGCCAAGTAACATATATAGTTGCTTGCCATATATATATATATATATAGTTTTCTTTTTCGCTATTAAGTATGTCAGTAATGTAACTTTTAGTTGTTACTGATAAAGCTTCCTTTGTCTTAAAACTGCAAAAGCCAAGCGGCAGGTTAGACATGTGGCCAATTAACTGTTAGAGCAAAAAGCAATGGACAAAACCCACCTCTTTCTCTGCTACTCAGGCCCACCACATCCAAATTATTAGCTAATAATTTCATTCTCATTTTTCTCCACAAAGAATTAGCTGTAATTTCCATTTTTGTTCAGATTATTATTGTTTTAAAATTTATTTAACATGTGTTTCTACCATATTTTGTTGCCAATTATTCTTACAGTAGATAAAAGCTCAAGGATTTACTTGTGTTAGAGGCTATATATTCCAGTTTGCAATTTTGTTCTGCTTCAAGTTCCACTTTTGTACCCATCTGCGTCCTGTAGATTTTATGCTAAACATGAAACGTATGATTGTATCCGTTAGAGTGGTTTAAGGGCTGCCCAACTGAATTTAGTAGTTTTCTAAGCTGTTCCTGGGTGCTAGTGCTTAAAAGGTTCTAAATTGGTGAATCTTGAAAAAGCTCTAGAATCTTTTGAAATTGCTTGCAGAAACCATGGCATCAGTTATAGGTTTCCGGGTACCACATTTTTTTGTGTTAAATTCAGAGAATAAGCCTCGGTGTGGAGTGCAAGTTAGCAGTTTAGGTAATAAGGATTCACCAGTGCTGTCATCAGATTCAGTTGTAGTGAATGGAGCTTCTGCAATCGAGGCAAGGGAGGAAAGTAGGCCTTTGATTGATCAAGGAAAAGGGTGGTTGAGCCATAATGTTAAAGACGAGAAGAGGGCAGAGGATGGTGTTCTTGAAAGTTTGGAACCATTGTGGGATGATGGGTATGGGACGGAGACTGTAAAAGATTATTTTGAGGCAACTGAGGAGATGATTAAGCCTGATGGTGGGCCTCCCCGGTGGTTTTGCCCCGTTCAATGCAGCCGTCCATTAAAGGATTCTCCAATCCTTTTGTTTTTGCCTGGTAAATGATGCTCACCACAGATGATAATCTATAAGTTGGTTTTAAGTTTTGGTACTGTGGTTTGCATATAAGGGATATGTATGGATAGCTAAACTTGATGAAAATTGTGTATCTTATGTTTCTCATGGGCTGAAACTTTTGTGATGATTTTGTTAGTGAGTGAAATTCTATATTAGTATATTACAGAAAGTCATTTTGGTATTGATTCATACAGGGCTGGATGGTACTGGGTGGGGCCTCGTTTTGCACCACAAAGCTCTTGGGAAGTAAGTTAGATGACACTTATCTTCATTTTTGACAACTGCAATTTTTTTGCTCAAACTCCGCTCATATAATGGTTGTCATTGTTAGAGAAATGCCGTAATGTTAACAAATCAAGTTTAGCTCTGTAATTTAGGTCAACTATTTGTAGCAACTTCTGATATATACTTCCTTAAAAAATGCAGGGCTTTTGAAGTTCGATGCCTGCATATTCCTGTTAATGATCGAACACCATTTGAAGGTCTCAACTTTTAAATGTCCTTATAAATATGTATGTATGTATATATGCATCACATGCTTACAATTTTCACTCACACTTATGAGTCGAACTCGAGAGTGTGCATAATTTTTATTATTATTGATTTGATATGTTACTATTAATCAATAATTTAGTGGTTTTTCATTTATTAAGGGCTGGTGAAATTTGTTGAAGAAACTATTAGGGTTGAGCATGATTCATCTCCAAACAAGCCAATTTATTTGGTAGGAGATTCCTTTGGAGGATGCCTATCACTTGCCGTTGCTGCACGTAATCCTACCATTGATCTAGTGCTGATACTTGTCAACCCTGGTTGGTTTTATGATTTACAGTTCAGGTTTTTTCATCATATTTTCTTATTATGTTTATTACCAGTGGTCAATACACCAAGTCAGTCTGACATTTCTGGTGTTTTATTTTAGCAACATCATTTGAAAGGTCTCAGCTCCAACCTCTATTCCCCATCTTGGAGGTCATGCCTGATGAATTACATACCACAGTTCCCTATCTTCTTAGCTTTACTATGTGTATGTGATTTGTTGCTTCTGAGTCTAATTAACAGATACATTTGTGGAGAAATCAGACAAGTCAATGATAATTGGCACTTCTCCATGCTTTCATACTATCTTAATTATTTACTGTATTACTTTGGCATGTGAAATGTTTATCCTCTGAAGGTGCTGCTTCTGTAAGCATAAATGTTTGATTTTCTAACAACCTTGTTGTCTTCTTAGAAGTCTGGTTATGAACCCTTACTAGTTTTGAGCTTGTCCACCAACTGAAGTTGTGTAATTAAATGACACTTCTCGATACACTCTCTATTTCTTACAGTCTGCATTGCTAATGTGAATAATTACAGTGTATTTTATCGAAGAGAACGAATGTGGTCAATATGTTCATAATAGTTATGATGAGCCTATAAACTATAATTGAATGCTAATATTGTTCTTAAAATATTTTGAGGATTGCTAAAAATATTCATTCTATTAGTTCCTTTTAGGTCATCTGAAAATACATATTTACTGTTCAAAGAAACTTGTGAGTTTCTTAATGATCAATCTTGTATAATTTAACTATTAAATTGTTAATCTTAGGAGTAAAAAAGAGTATGGCACATAATATTTTAAATTTCTGTTCAATATGATTATGATTTTCATTCACAGGAACACCCATTTTGATTGGTTTCATAGAAAATTGGGTTATTAGGATTATATTCATAGGTCTTAGGTTTGACATTAAAGTTTGTGATTTTTTTGAACTAAAGAATAGTGGTAGTTATCGCATAATTAATTTTCTTGATACATTTTTAAACTGCATCTTAGATTGAATGTTAAGTTTGTTCAAACCTGTTCTAAGAATTTTTGGAGGTTATTTTTCCTGGATGCTTCATGTGTGTATCAGGATCAGAGGCTACTATTTTGCAGTTTCAAGTTTCTCTTGTCTTAGTGACAAATACACGAATTCTGATGTTATTTAAACTTTCATTCCCTCAGGTGATCCAACAAAAATGGCGATGGTTAACATTGAAACGAGGCTACCTCCTAGTTTAAAATTTACACAAATGACTCGCAACCTCACTGATTTGCTACCATATCTCTCTGTAAAACGTGCTTCTGTTCTTGAACCTTGTGTTCTTTCCCTCTCTGCATTATATTTTTCTGTTTTTAATTTGTTTTTCATTCTTCTTATTATGTCTTTGATTTGGTCATAGTTGCTTCACTTATCATTTACTTCTGATATTTTATTTAGCCTTCTGGATTTACTCCTGAGCTGTTATTTTATTTCACCTTTCTATGCTTGGTAATTAATCTCAATGAAGAAGCATGTGCTCACTATTATGGTAGTACTAATTTGTGACTGTTAAAGCAGATTTTTTCTTTTTGATATATCATAAATGGTAAAGTAATTGAATGATGCTCATCTTGGCTGAAATGCAAATCTCTCACAGCATTCATACATACATTATGACAAATCTGTTTCTCTAGCTTTGGTTGAACCTCTACTAGCGGTTGGTGTGGCACATACAGTTCTTGTTCAAGACAACTGCATTTTGCTCTGAAACAGCTTATTTCTTAAATTTGAAATATCTGTAATATTGAGCAGCTTACTTCTTAAATGTACAAATATACATAGAAGATACCATTTGATACTTCACTAAATTTCAGCTGTCCTTATGTTGAGACCCTCTTATCAGATGTCAAATTTTAGATTTGTAGCTAACATGCCTCTTTAATAGTTACAAGAAAATGGGGGGTATGTTGTTGTGTGTTTTTCAACTTCATTCCATACATCATCATTGCTTTGTTTTCTTATAATTTATTGTTATTGAAATATCTACAGAATAATCAGTTGGATTGAGGGTTGTACCTTATAGTCTACGTGTACTTACTTCTATCATTTCCTTCTCAGTCTTTGGCTGATATTATACCCAAGGACACTCTTCTTTGGAAGCTGAAGCTGCTAAAATCAGCCGCTGCTTATGCAAATTCCCGTCTCCATGCTGTTAAAGCTGAAGTACTTGTGTTGGCTAGGTTCTTACTCACTAGACTTAATGCGGTTCTCTCTTCATTTGCATGCAAAAATGACTATTTTGCCTTTCAACTCCATGGTTCTTTCAGTGTTTGAGTTGCATCTCTAGTTACTATGTTATGAATGCAAATCAGAAATACATGGCTCCACCTGTCATTTTCTTAAATAATTGGTGGCTTCATGATGAGAATCATGCAGTAATTTTTTATCTTATTTTTCTAGAGCACCCCCTTTCTTAAGCCTTGACAAGCCTTTATAAGCAATTCACATCCATCTTTGTCTCTGTACACTGTTTTCGTACTATTGGTACTTAAGATATATATTGAACCCTAGTGACTTTTTAAATTATGTATATGCACAGACATTAATTACAAACACATATAGTTGTGGAAGATGTGGATGTTACTCTTGAATTGGTAAAATCTTGATTTTTTTTTTTTGAATTGAATATATGCTGGAACTTTTTTTTGGGGTACAAATCATAAGTTTTCATTTCAGTGGCAAGGATAACCTGGTTCCTAGTCGAGATGAAGCGCAACGACTGATGAGCTCATTACAGAATTGTATAGTTCGTCACTTCAAGGACAACGGACACACCCTATTACTGGTAAATTAAAATATGTATGTATATCAGTATATTGCTAGTCTGGTGTGGTGCTGCTGGATTTTATGTTAGCTGTCTACATTAATTAAAAGTCTGATGACATCTATTTAGCATGTGAAAATCAGCACTCCTAATCATTTTGATCAATAATCTATTAACACTGAGTAGATGTAAGTATGTAACATCATTGGACCTATCATAGTGAATGCTTTCTTGTATGTTGGCTTCAATCTGTCTGTTGGATAATGGTGTAGAACATTATTGTTAAATTGACAACCAAGGTGCACACAATGAATTGCTGGATATGATTTTTGTATATGGTTTTTATTTCATTTCCTGAACGTTGTTGAATCTGTAGTTTTGACCTAAACACCCCTTTACATACTTTGTTATTTCTGTGCAAGAGGAAGTTTTCCTTTTTTGGGTGCCTTTTCCTTGTGGAAACACAGATTTAATTGACTGCACTCCTATTGTCATGTTATAGGAAGATGGCATTAACTTGATGACAGTTATAAAAGCTACTTATAAATACCGTTGCTCAAGGAAGCGCGATGCTGTCTCAGATTTTCTTGCTCCTAGTATGACAGAATTCAAACATGCATTTGATGAAGTAGTGGGGTAATTCCATGTAGCAATTTTTCTTTTCATTTTATTTTTTCTGTATCTTAATCTTTGTTGGTAAACTATCAGGCATGAATAAACATGAATTCTAGTACCTGAATTCAGTCATCCTAAACATGAATTTTAGTATCTGACTGAAAAGACATAAGAATTATTGGAACTAGTCCTGTGCACTGGAATCTGGAATGTGACTTAACTACCCTTCAGGTGAAGAAAAGAAAGTAGACAAACAATGGATGAACTGAACTCGAGCAAGTTTCAATAATTATTATCTTTCAGTTCAGATACATTCATGATTAGGATGACGTAATTCCACTTTTCTAATTTGAATTTTGGCTATCATGACAAAATATATTTTTTATTTTGAAGTTATTCTACATGTTTTAAATGATGTAATTCATCTCGTTTATTGTTCAAATTTGATTTATAGCGTACATGAAGGTTGACGTACAGGGTTCTAAAAGTTTTATGATAATAGAATGTTCTTTACTTGCCAAATATTTTCTAAGTGGAATGTTCTATGTTGTTATTATAACTTATATAGTTATTATTACTCTTGTTGCACATTAGGAAGGCTTTTGATATGTACTCAGTCTATGTGATTGAAGAGTTTTAGGTTAGGAAAAGCTGGAAAAATAAAAGTCACAGTACTAAATATGTCTAGGATCCAACAGTTTAAGGCTGTAAATTTTGTGTACATTTTTAATCAACTGTAACTTATAAGAGTTTATAGAGCACTCCATTTATAACTATGACCTCCTTCCAATCAGCAAAAGGAAAATGAAAGAAAACTGCTTCTAGATCCTGGAGCATATTTTGCAGTATAGATCCATCATATATGGGCTTCACGTTCACCTTACCTGGACCATGCTAAGTTTCATCCAGTAACATATTTGGGAATATATGAGGCCAAAGCTGATACTAAAATACATGAATGGCAGATTATTACGCTTTATTAGTGGCCCCGTACTGTTCTCAACCTTGGAAGATGGGAGTATTGTGAGAGGCCTTGCTGGAGTTCCAAATGAAGGACCTGCCTTAATTGTGGGTTATCACAATTTAATGGGAATGGAAGTATTTTCTTTAGTTGAAGAATTTTTAAGAGAGAAGCAGATAATGGTTCGTGGTGTAGCACATCCAGAATTGTTCTCGGAGGAGTTTTTGAGATCAGGAAACTTTGACTGGCTCAAAGTGTTTGGTGCAGTACCTGTCACAGGAAAAAATCTATTCAAATTGCTTTCATCAAAATCACATGTTCTCCTCTATCCTGGTGGTGCACGCGAGGCTCTCCATTTCAAGGTGTGTCAAGTTTCAAATATGGCTTAAGAACCATATATTTTAAAATTGGTAACTTCCTTACCAGATTTCCTAGAATCTGCCTGATCATTATTTGATTTTCAAACAGGAATTTTCTAGGACATTTAAATGCATAAGGTTGTCTAGTGACCTAGGTTGTTCTATGCCTATGTGAAGTTTTTTCACCTCAGTTTGCTAATATGCCTTGCATGTAGGTTCATTTCATTCACCAAGGAGATACAAATAGATTTAACAGACATTCTCTGTTTCTGTGAAGTAGCTTTATGTGTTATGATTTTGGTTTCCTATGGTTATATGGTGCTTCTATGACTGGCAGGGTGAAGAATACAAGTTATTCTGGCCTAATCAACCGGAATTCGTGAGAATGGCTGCACGCTTTGGGGCAACGATTGTACCATTTGCAGCTGTAGGAGAAGATGACATATTAAACGTAAGCTTGTGCTACTGTTCTCTCCTAAAATTTTCTCCAAAGACCTTTTCCTCATGGTGTATGAGTGACTTTCGAGTCTGCAGTTAACTTTGTACTTTGGTTCTTATTTTGGATGTGGTAGTTGGTTCTCGATTACAATGACATAAAGAAGATCCCTGCACTGAGTGACTCTATAAAAGATGCTAATCGTGATGCTATAAGATTGAGGTAATTATTCTCCATGCATTTGTTTCTTTGATGCTTGCCTCATCCTAATCGTGTTATTGTTATTCACAAGATTGAATTTGCTTCTATTGACAAAACATGTGCCCTGGTTATAGGGATAAGACAAGCGGGGAGGTTGGCAACGTAGACCTCTTTTTTCCAGGGGTTTTGCCCAATACATCACCAGGCCGTTATTACTATTTGTTTGGGAAGCCCATAGTAACAAAGGGAAAGGAAGAGATACTGAAAGACAAAGAAAATGCAAAAAAACTATATCTGCAGATACAATCTGATATTGAACAAAGTTTAGCATACTTAATTAAGAAGCGGAAGGAGGATCCTTATAGGAATTTTATTGACAGAACAGTATATCGGGCAATGTATTCCCCTCTAAATGAAGTTCCAACATTTGAGCCTTGAAAAGTTAGTTTTGAGGGGGAAAAGTCTTATTGCTTTTAGTGTACAAGTACTTTTCACAGAAGAGGTTTGTGTACTAATTCTACTAATTAATACAAAGGGTCATTTTATGGCCAGAAAGAAGGATCATTTTTTTCAAATACTGGATCTTGTGTGGCAAACTTGCAATGTCCATGTCCTTTAAAAGAAGGATGGATCAATCTCTGCAAATAGTAAAAGGGTCCATGTCCTTTACAAGGGAAGGGACCTCTGTGAAGTGCAGCTGCAACATCTACACCTGTACACCATGATAATATGTACATCTCTTTTTCAACCCTTGAGGACTACTTGGATACTGATAATAGTTTAATATCTCAATGTGACCACAAATGGTCCAAATAAAAATGTATTATCCTCATTTTTATTTTTTAATAATGATGATATCCATTGGAAATCATTATTTGCTTGCCGAGCTGGGTTGATAATGCAAATGGCATATTTGATTCCTTCTCTAGGGTGAAAATCAATCCCAGAATTGAAGACAAAGATAGCCTTCTGTGTGAGGGTGAAACAATGGTTTCTTGTTGACCGTCTTTTCTTTTTTTTTGGTAAATATGTTGACCGTCTTTTCATTCTTGAGGACATGCACCCAGATTTGGGGAGTAGCTTTGTCATATGGCCGAGATTTGTATTTCCAGTATGAAAATACTCGAACAATATCTCTAAAGAATGTAAAGGATTCTCTTTACTATATCTGCCGACATTAAGACGCCATCACAGACTCAAAAGAATGAGGAAACTTGGGTGTATTTGGAACTCAGAACAGAGGGAATAATATAATAGGGTCAGGTGGCTAATGGAGGTCTCAATCCATGTATGAGCAGAACATGATTCTTTAGATATTTTGAAAAGGCAGAATCTGGTTTTAGACAAAAGGGTAGAATTGATCCTTGATGTATAGCTTCAGGGGAAGAATCTCAAGCCTTATTAGTCCAGAGTGTAAACCAGGATCTTTATCCAGTTGTGGGATAAGACTACTGAAAGTTCAGTAAGTGCTTGTTGGAGCCACAATTCTAATAATAACTTGATTTATCATGTAGCTAAAGTTATTCTCTCTCTCCTTTTTCTTCTGATTGAAGCAATGTATTCCAAGCAGTGAAGGCCAGGTCTTAATTTCTCAGTCAAGGGAAGGTAATGGAGGTCGCAGTCCATGGATTTGCAGAATATGATTCTTTCAACATATTTGGCAATGGAAGAACTCCAATGGAATCTTCAAGTGCTTTAGAAAAAGAAGCATATGTGATGTATATGGCTGTCCTATAAGCTATATGTACAAGGAGAGCTTCAACATGCATGTCCAAAGAGAGAATCAAGTCCTAGCTAGAGTTCAAAGCAAACCGTATAGTTCCAAACTCAAAGCTAAGCAATGGCCGGCTATGACTACAATTACAAACAAGGTTACTCTAGGGGCAAGGGAGTAGGACCTCTGTACACCAACGAATGGGGCAGAACAAGGTACGCTACTGACGATGATGAGTGCCGTACAGTCATTGTTGATGCTGATGGGACTCAAAGAACAATTATTGGTTGTACCCCCATCAATAAACCAGCGAGCTATACTACAAAATCTGAAACAATTATACATGAACGTGTTCAATCACCTTTGATACCTTCATATAGGCACAGCTCTCCCCCAGAGGTTGAGCCAGAGAGAAACTATGGCTATGCTGCTGATGACAAGTGGCGTAGGCCTTCCAGCCCTCCACGCAGAGTTGATGATTTCCCCACCAGAGGCCACAATGGGGTAGACTGGCGCCAACAGCCCCAACAAACTAGGTACAATGGCACCACAGGCTATGGTGACTATGGTGACTACAACAAGAAGACATTGTACAAGGCCAATGGGAACACAATCCGAAATGACAACAACTATGATGACTACTACCGCAAAAATGATCATGACATGGGGGGACCAATAAACGCTGTTGGCCACCGGGGTAGGCCAGGCCGTTCTTCAACATCGGCCTCGGCTGCACTTCCGCTAATTCGTGGTGGTGATGGCAATCATGGCAAGCTTAGCGCTCCAACAGATGACATGGAGAGGGCCCTGCACTACCTGAGGGAAAGTGCAAAGACTTCATCATGGCCACGAAGAACATGACATGTTCACTCACAACCATCTGATGCTACCAAAGGACTTTATGCTATATAGCTTTTGTTGCCTTATTTTCATCTGCTGGTTTGGTCTAATAAATCTAGCTACTCTATCTGTGTGGTTTTATCTATTATCTGCTTATGTTTTAGCTACATGGTAAAGTCATTGTGGGGTACTCTTGGTAACCTGTGTTGATGGCATGTATGCCTTGTGAAATTAGTAATAAAATAAACTTTGTAGCAATGAAGTCCGCTATAAACATATGGGGTTGCTTTCTTTAGCTTTTAATGTGTGAATTCCTTATAGTTTATGATCAACTTTGTATAAACCTGATCTAAATTAAGCTACACCATAATTAAGATGTTGAATGCGACATAAAACCAAAATAATCAACATCTCCAGGAATAAAACTTGTAAAAAGAGCTTGCTTATCAAACCCATATTCAATTGGTCATGTATGATATGAAATCCACAAATCCCACATTGAAGGTTTAAGAAATAAAACTAGCATATAAGATGCATGCCCTATTGCAAAGCAAAGAACCAAACAAAAACTAAAAACTTGCAAAACCATTTAAAAATAACTAATTTTTAGTATAGATATTACTTTGTTATGTTCGTGATTTGAAAAAACAGAAAAAAGTAAAAATGACTGAACAAATTCTCGATTGAGTCTGCAAAACCAAAATATCCTCTTACAAATTTTTGCTACTTGGTATAAAAATTTATGTAGTCGAAGACAATATTTGATGTTTAGTAACTTATATTCCTCTTTTTTTATTTCGGTTTTGTTCATTTAATCCCCGACACAATTTTGCTAACTAGTCTTGCATCTTTTGTGTGTAATGCTTGCGTTGAGGGGAATTGCAATTATCCCCGTCCTCGCCAAGCTCCGCAAGGCCCCGCCCCAATTAAGCGAGTATGATAATATCACTTCTCGCTCCATCTCGCCCTGTATACCTGTTTAATTTAATAATTATATTATATAATATTAATTTTATAATTGTATTTCAATTTTATATTATAATTTTTATTATTTTTTTAAATTTAATAGTGTTATAATTTAATTTAATGATGTTTTAATGTAATATATGTATGTTAGTGTATTTTATTTATATTATATTATATATTTATATTGATTTGGTATTATTTTAATAAATAAATAAAAAGTAAAAAAAAAATATAGGATCCCGCAGAGACCCTGTGTAGGACGGAGATAGTATTATCAAACCCGACCCCGCCCCGCCCCGTTGTGGCAGCCAACTACACGTACTCTTGTTCTGCTTACCTTCTTTCTTCTTCTTCATCTGAATTTGTATGTTTTGTTCCTTTGAAGCTATCAACAATGGCATCGTTCTTGCACCAAAGACGAATCCACAACCCTCACTCAGATACCCAATATCTACACGTCGCTCTTGAACAATTTTCCAAAGACCCTTTTCGTTTTTCAGCCCCACAAGTTACAGCCCTCAGAGGGCCTATTCTCAATCACAAAGTGCGGTGACTGCTGACTACACATTGGCTCAAGCAGTGTCCTTTGTGGCTGAAAATGGTTCTTTTATTCTTTGTGCCGCAAGCCAGCCTTACTTGCCGTTTTTTAACAGAACTGGTTAAATTGATAAGGTGCTTGACAAGGTGCTTGACAAGATGCTTGTGATTGCTGAAGACTACGCTTCATAAGGCATCTGATTCTCAGATTGCCCTTAAGTTTGGTTCTCAAGGTGCTTGTGATTGCTGAAGACTACGCTTCATAAGGCACCTGATTCTCAGATTGCCCTTAAGTTTGGTTCTCAGGTATTATTCTTGATTTTGACATCTGGTTTTGGTTTAATTTATGCTTATATTTTGAAGTTTGAGACACTGAGTTTATTTATAGTTGGTATAGTTAAATTTGGTCAATTAACTCCAACCAAAAGAAAATTTGGTTAATTGAACTAATTGTAAGTATATTTTGTTGTGATATTCTGATGCTCATGTGTTGCTTCTGCACTTGTGGTTCTACACTTCAATTCGACAACTCGTGGGTTTTGGCATGTTAATGATTAGTGCAAGTTTTTGGTACTGACTGAAAATGTATGCCACCTGAATTCTTTACGATTCAACCTCATATAGTTGATTTTAATCTGAATCATATCATACTTGTGCGCGCCCTAGCTAATACAAATAATGGTAATACACTAATAACATTCCTGAATTTCATGTGTGCAACATCAATGAATCCTTCCTGTCACAGCATTTCATTGGAATTATCATTTTCAAATGTATTGTTCTTTTTGCTTCTCTTCCCTTTAATGTCATCTGCTTAAACACTACAGATAGATGCTGAGCATGTGTTGTCCTTAATACTATGTTCATCATCAGTCATCATGAAATGTATTAAGCACAAGTGTCCTTAATGGCATACTCTTGAATTCGTCCATTCTTTGGTGAAACAGAATAATCATGTCATTTCTCATGCAGCTAAAGTAATTCTATCTCTTTCCTTTATTTGCTGATGGAGCAATGTATTCTAAGCGGTGAAGGCCATATCTTACCAGAAGAAATTTATCATCCAAAGGAAAGTAATGGAGGTCACAATCCATGGGTTATGGCAGAATATGATTCTTTCCACAGTTTAGCATTCATGGAAGGGAATCTTGAAGTGCATTAGAGAAAGAAGCATGCAATAGAAAAGTAACACAGCCAGCTGTTCTATATATACAAGGAGAAGCTTCAGCATGTTCCAAGTGAGAAAGAAGTCCAAGAGTTCCAAACTTCATGCTAATGGCTGGCTATGATTATACTTACAGAGATTACTCTACCGGCAAGGGGACAGGACCGCACATCAATGAATGGAACAAAACAAGCTATGCCAATGATGATGAGTGCCGCACAGTCATTGTTGATGCTGATGGAACGCAATGGAAAATCGTTGGTTGCAGCCCCTTCCATAAACCAGGGAGCTATGTTGTAAAAACTGAGACAATTATTCGTGAACGTGTTCACTCACCTGGGATCCCTTCATACAAGCATAGCACTCCCACAAAGATTGAGCCTGCTGTGAAAGATTACAGGTTTGCTGATGACAAGTGGTATAGGCCTTCGAGCCCAGTGAAAGGTTATGTTTATGGAGCTGATGACAAGTGGCGTAGGCCTTCGAGCCCAGTGAAAGGTTATGTTTATGCGGCTGATGACAAGCTGCGTAGGCCTTCGAGCCCAGTTCATGATTATCCTCAGGAAGTTGGTGATTTCCTAACCAAAGTCCAGACTGAAGCTAGCCGTGATCAACCCACAGAGACAATTATTCATGAATCCACTCACTCACCTGTGTTCCCTTCATACAAGCATAGCTCCCCCACAAAGGTAGTACAGCCTGTGAAAGACTACAGGTATGCTGATGACAAGTGGCATAGGCCTTCGAGCCCACCAAAAGGTTATGGTTATGCAGCTGATGATCATCACAAGCTGCATAGGCCTTCCAGCCCAGTTCATGATTATCCAAGGGAAGTTCAGACTCAAGCTAGCTGTGACCAACCCCCTAGGATTGGACTCTTCAATGGTGTAAACTGGCGCCAACCACCCCAGAAAACAGGGCATAATGGCACTACAGGCTATGGTGACTATAGTGACTACAGCAATAAGACATTGTACAAACCTCGGAATGACGACTATGATGATTACAACAGCAAAAAGGATACTGACAAGGGACCAAATATGATATCAAACAGGGACCGAGCTATTCCAAACCCTTCAACATGGGCTGCACGTCCAGTACATGATGGCAGACTTAGCAGTGCAACAGATGACATAGAGACGGCCCTGCGGTTCTTGAAGGAAAGTGCAAAGCCTTCATCTGTCATTAATGCTACGCCACGTGCTCCTTACTCAGCACTGCCAAAACAAGGTGAGTATCCCATGGAAGCAGGAAAGAGACATGTCAGATTCAAATAATCACCATAGCCACGAAGAAGAAGACGTATTCAGTCATACAACTATCTGATGGTAAAGGGCTTTATGCTTCAGCTTCCATATATAGCTGTTCTTGGGTTATTTTCATCTGTTGGTCTGGTCCAGTCTAGCTACTCTTTCTGTGTCTGTTATCTGCTCCTGTTTAGATACATCGTAAGACATTGTGGTGTACTCTTTGTAAGCTTGGCCTGTATGCCTTTTGAAGTCAGTAAAAGAATAAGCTTTGTTAGTGATTAATCCCGCAATAAATATATGAGGTTGTTTCTTTTAGCTTTTGATGTGTTTTTCCGTGTTTCTGGTTCTATATCTTATATAGTTTATGATCAGCTTTGTACTAACTGGATCACAGATATGAAAATCATATCTAAAGCAATTATAGTTTCATTCAAACTGAGATATTTAATGATAATCTTCCACCCCAGAGAACATTGTTTCCCTGGCTTTAATTGCATCATGATCGAAGAAGACTTTGATCCTGCGTGGAAAAAGCTACCAGAATCCATCAGATGTAAAACCCGATCATAGTTAAGATGCTGAATGCAAGACAAGCTGGTGTTCAAAGAAACAAAAATCAAAAGGAATTAATTCATGCGAAAACATTAGCCTCAAGTCAACCCTATTAAATATCATATTTACATAAGGAATATTGGTGTATTCAGGGCCATCTGTCTTCGTAAACCAGGATCACTTCCGAGTTGTCATTGCAGTAACCAACGAGTGAAACAAGATGGCGATGACGCATGCAGCAGCTTGTAGAGCATCTGAATCTCTCATTATTATACATGATCGAGATGATCCTGCGGGTTCCTTCTGGCTGCTGCAACAATCTTGCATCTGAGTTAATGTAATGAAATTCCAACTTCGATGAAGAATCTGATCACAATCTACACCATGATGAGATAATGAATGCATGCCAAGAAGATCTCATTTTTGTAAAGTACATTTATTACGTATCTAGTACACCAACATAATTAAGTTTATAAGTACCACCTCTGACAAAAGAAAGAAACAAAAATGGATCCAGTAACTGTCTGCAGCAATATGCAAACGATTTGTGGGACTATATTGGCCATCCTCCTGTACATGCTCACCACCAACCTGCCCATTGAAACCTTTGGCTTTAGCATCAAGCTCATCCCAATCGATTCAGTTCTCTTTCCAAAAAAAATCACTCTGGAAGAGAGGCATCACATAATGGCTGAAATATCAAGAAATCGAGCTCTTAATCTCAAGTCCATGAGTTCAGTCAGGGCACTCAACTCTACACAGGACTTAATGAAGGATGTGCCTGATACAATTCAACCTTCCATTTCACCTGTTTTAAGCAATTACTATGTATCACAAATGTTCATTGGCTCACAACAATATTCACCCTACTTAATGGTGGATACAGGCAGTGCTGATACATGGGTTCAATGTGAAGGATGCACCAATTGCTTTCCTGTAAAGGAGGGAAATTTCAAGTATAGAGAATCCTCATCATACAGTAATCACCCAATTTGTGTTCCCAAAAAATGTACTAGTGATGGGGTGTACTGTCTCTACAAGAATTACTACCTTGGCGGTAGCAGCACTGAAGGTTGGGTTTCAAGTGACACCTTCACTTTCTCAAGCACTAACCAAACCTCTATAAGGATCAGACTTGCATTTGGTTGTGGCTAGGACAATAGGAATATAAGTTTTGGTAAAAAATATGGACCTAACAATGTGATAGCCGGCGTATTTGGCTTAGGGCCAGGGCGGCGTTCCATCCTAAACCAACTAGTTAGTGAGAACAAATTGCGCTTCTCATACTGCCTACCATCATGGACCAGACCAAGGCTAACTCATACACTCTTACGTTTTGGTAATGATGCAAAAATAACAAGAGCACAGACAACCAACCTAGTGCTTATAGCAAATAATCCTGCATACAATACCAACATCTTTGGTATTGATATTGCAGGAATGCATCTTAACATAGATACAGCACTTTTCGCGTTGAGGCGGAGGTCATGGGGCTCTAGTGGTGGGTTTTTCGTACTCAGGTACTCCTTACACTGTTCTTGTTCCAAGGGCATATAGGATTTTGAGACAAGGAATGGTGCAACGCATTATGCAGCCTCTGCAAGGAAGGCAAGGTCCATTTGACCTTTGCTATGACTGATTGGGAAGGGAAAATTATACTTTGCCAACAATGACATTCCACTTTAAAAGAGCTAACCTTGTGCTGGATTCTAAGGCTGTCTTTGAACGTACTGGTTCTGCTCTCTGCATGGCTATATTGCCGGGTACTGATTTAGGACTAAACATCCTAGGGGCATTTCAGCAGGCAAATCATCGCTTCTTAATTGATGTTAGAAAAGCTACAGTGTCATTTGCTCCAGAGATATGCCAAGAAGTTTGAAAAGTTTATGTGATCCAAAGTTTTCATTTATTATTAGGTTATGCTAGGAAATAAACTTTCAGTCTATATGTCTCAAAGAAATGTTAGTTTTGTTTCTGATTGTGAACATCAATTTATAATATTATAAAAAGGGTGTATGAGCTTGTGAATATTGAAAGGGACAAAATGATAATTAATTAAACCTTTGAAACTCCTTGTGGAACATTTTAAAACTAAAATTGGTTATTCTCTGCTACAATATTCCTACTATATGTTCCATGTGTTGAGAATAAATTACTCCCAAGCAATTTAACCCTTTCCCTCTACGGATCTTGTTCTTGATGGATTTCAATGAAACTTGCAAAGAAATTAAACAGCGAATAAATAAAGGAAACAACACACCAAATTTAACGTGGTTCGGCAATTGCCTACGTCCATGGCGAGCACCCAATAGATTTCACTAACTTTGAGAAGGAATTACAATGATCACACAAATTCTCTCTCACTCTAGGTCTTAATCTATCTCTCACACTTGAGTTTCTACCTCTCTTCAGAACTTATGAAGACTTAAGAAACTCTCCTCTCCTAGATGTTAATCTTCATCTTCTTAGGGTTTTCTGAGTCTAAAGAACCTATTTATACTCATAGGCTTTGGAATACAATTAGGGATGAACTAGGAATCATAAAACCTCCTAAAACTAGGAGAAACTCGGAATGACCACGTGTAGGACCAATCCCATGGCCATGGGATCGGTCCCACAGTAAGCACGACACTCCCCAGGACGTGTAGGACCGGTCCTCCTAGGAGTAGGACCGGTCCTACAGTGGCTACGACACAAAACACCCGTAAAACACCCAGAGGGCCGGTCCTCTCAAGCCTAGGACCGGTCCTCTAGAGGCTTCCTCTCCGAAACACCCCAAAATGCCTGTGTAGGACCGGTCCTCAAGCCTTGGGACCGGTCCTCTGCGACACTCTTATGCGTTCTCGCCTTCCTTTGTCGTTCCACCTACCATGAACCTCTTCTACCCTTCCTAACTTCACCCAAACGTCCAAGGACACTTCCAAGGACTCCCAACCCCTCTTTCAAGCGAGCCAAAAACACAACACCATGGACACAGACCAGCTAGTAGAGGCCAATTCAACGAGTTTCTAGAAACAATAAAGGATTCAATCTCTTTAGGTCTTAAACTTGGCTTATCTCACAACAGGGTAACAAGTCATCAATCCCAGTTTCTATATACATCTAAAAGAGATGAATAAAAAATCACTTACAGAACTTGAAGAGCTACACACACACACACACACAAAATATTAGATGGTTTTTTTTTCTTTTTATAAACCAGGTAGACTTTAGTATGAAGGTACTTTTAGAGACAGTAGTTTAGACCTTGAACCGAAAAAAAAGAAAAGAGAGTAGGTTTGAACACAGAAATCAAACAAAAGCAAATTCCTAATATCCACTGATCTCAACCTTTTCTTGTGCTTTTAATAGCAGTGATAAAATTAAGATCACAATGAAAATAAATTGGACTTACATTTTTCTTGAAAATGAAATAATTTAATGACAGTTCACCTGAAGACTTTGATCCAGTGTGGATCCAGCCTGGCCCTCAGCACTATATCCTACCAGAATGCATAAGATATAAATCTGATCATAAGATACACCATAATTGAGATATTGAATGCAAACCAAGTGAATCTCATTTTTATAAAGTACATTTATTGCATATCTAGCACACCAACAAAACTATAAGTTTATAAATACCACCTCTACTGATGACTTACTCCCAAAAAGAAAAAGGAAACAAAATTGGCACCATGACTAAGTGCAGCAATGTGCAAACAATGTGTGGGACTATATTGGCCATCCTTCTCTACTTGCTCACTACCAACCTGCCCATTGAAACCTGTGGTTTCAGCATCAAGCTCATCCCAATCGATTCATTTCTCTTCCCAACAAATTTCACTATGGAAGAGAGGCATCACTTAATGGCAGAAATATCAAGAAATCGAGTTCTTAATCTCAAGTCCATGAGTTCAGCCAGGGCACTCAACTCAACACAGGAGTTAATGAAGGGTGTGCCTAATACAATACAACCTTCCATTTCGCGTGCTCTAAGTAATTACTATATATTAAAAATTTTCATTGGCTCACGACTGTATTCACCATACTTAATGGTGGATACAGGCACTGATGATACTTGGGTTCAATGTGAAGGATGCACCAATTGCTTCCCTGTAAGGGGAGGAAATTTCAAATATAGAGAATCCACATCATACCGTAATTTACCTTGTAGCCACCCACTTTGTGTTCCCAAAAGATGTACTAGTGATGGGCTTTACTGTCTCTACAAGAAGGAGTACGTGAGTGGCAGCAGCACTGAAGGTTGGGTTTCAAGTGACACCTTCACTTTCTCAGGCACTAACCAAACCTTCCAAAAGTCCTCACTTGCATTTGGTTGTGGCTATGATAATAGGAATATAAGTTTTGGTGAAAATCATGGACCTAACAATGTGATAGCCGGAATATTTGGCTTAGGGCCAGGGCGGAGGTCCATCTTAAACCAACTAGTTAGTCAGTCCAAATTGCGCTTCTCTTATTGCCTACCATCATGGACCACACCAAGGGAAACTCATACCTTCTTACGTTTTGGTAATGATGCAAAAATAAGAAGAAGCGCACCTACAACAAAGCTAGTGCCTGCAGTCAATATTCCTGCATACAATGTCAATCTGTTGGGAATTAGTATTGATGGGAGGCGCCTTAATATAGATCCAGCATTGTTCGCATTGAGACAGAGGCCATGGGGCCCTAGTGGTGGGTTTTTCATAGACTCAGGTACTCCTTACACCGTTCTTGTAGCAAGTGCATATAGGACTTTGAGACAAGGAGTGGTGCAGCATATTATGCAGCGTTATAGACAGCAGCCTCTACAAGGAAGGCAAGGTCCATTTGACCTTTGCTATGGATCATTGGGAAGGGGAAATGATACTTTGCCATCAATGACATACCACTATAAAAGAGCTAACCTTGTGCTAGATTCCAAGGCTGTTTTTCAACGTTATGGTTTTGTTCTCTGCATGGCTATATTGTCTGGTAGTGATACAGGACTAAACATCCTAGGGGCATTTCAGCAGGCTAATCAGCGCTTCTTGTTTGATGTTAGAAAATCTATAGTGTCTTTTGCTCCAGAGAAATGCCAGTAAGTTTGAAAAATGTTTAGAAAAATTTCAGTGTATTTTTCTAAACAAGGAATGACAAATATCAGTGTATATCTCTAAAAATTTCAGGAATGGTTAGTTCTCTTTCTGCAGATGCACACCTTGCATTCCCAATATTTACTTTCACAGTGTATTTGGATGCAAAATTTAAATTGGGATTTAGGAAAGAACCGGCATCAATTTGAGTAATGAAAAATTCTAATTTCCTGTCTCAGCACGGAAATTTGGTCAAGGGTAAATTGTAATTATAATTTCCAGATAAATTATACTCTTCTCCATTTTATTTTGTTTTGCTGAAAAGTAAAAAGTACTCTCCTCCAGTGCCACTTTAAGAACACTTCATAGGCACCAAAGTGAAAATGAATAAATTGCATCTTTGTACTCTCCTTCAGTTCTCTTCCCAAAAAACTTCACTAGGGAAGAAGGCATCACATAATGGCTGAAATATCAAGAAATCTAGTTCTTAATCTCAAGTCCATCAGTCCAGCCAGAGCAATATTCAACTCAACTGAAGTGTTAATGAAGAATTCACAGAATACAATACAAACTCCCATTCCACGTGCTCTAAGTAATTTCTACATATCATCAATTGCCATTGGCTCAAAACTGTATTCAACCTGGTGGATACAGGCAGTGATGATACATGGGTTCCAATACAGATGCTTCCAACACAGCTTTATAAGACAAGTGACAACCAACCATCATCTACTTTCAACTTGCATTAAAAACATTGAATTTCTGTATTTTTTTTAATTTATAGTGATCTTGAACTAATTTCCCAACAGTAGAAACTCCAAAATATTAAGTATAAAACAGTTCAAGCTTTTTTTTTTGTCAAAACAAAAGTTCAAGCTTGTGTTATATTGTTTGGTAACAAATATAAGCTTGTGAGTATTAAAGGAATACCACTACAACAGGAGTTACAGGACCGTTAAATTTTACATCATTAAAAAAAAAACACTCATTGTGAAAAATTTAAAAATGCAAAATTAATTAGCGTTTTTATTGCTAGAAACAGAGTACCTTATGGTTTTACAGAGAACCGCTTAATCTTCCCTCGCCTTTTATCCTCTTCTTCTTCATGCGTTCGCTATTCCTTAATATCCACCGCTTTGCTCCCGAAATACCCTTAAAACTCAGCCCCTCGTCTTGCTTCTCAGCCTGTGCTTCTTCTTCTTCTTCAATCACATTTGCCCAGTTCAACCAAATACCGGATAATGTTTCCAAATTATTGTCAGTCTTACAAAAATTTTCAAAAAACCTTATCTCGGTCAAGTCCATTCATGCCCAAATTATCACCAATGCTATATTCAAAGACCAAGCTTTGGCTTCAAAACTCGTCATTGTGTACTCTGATTTGGGTAGATTGGTTGATGCCCATCAGGTGTTTGATCAATTTTGTCACCCAAAAACCATTCTCTACAATGCCATGATTTATGGGTATTTAAGAAAAGGGAGATACAATGAGACCCTAGAGTTGTTTAGATTGATGCGTTCTTGTAACGTGGAGATTGATAGTTATACGTGTAATTATGCGCTTAAGGCGAGCACGGGTTTATTGGATTATAACATGGGTATGGAAGTTATTAAGAGTGCTGTGGATAAAAGATTTGAAAGTAATGGGTTCTTAGGGAGTTCAATGATTAATTTCTTGGTGAAATTTGGAAAAATTGGTGATGCGCAAAGTGTTTTTGATAAGATGCCGGAAAGAGATGTCGTCTGTTGGAATTCAATGATTGGTGGCTATGTGCAATCTGGTCAGTTTGGTGAGGCATTGGATATGTTTTTTCAAATGTGCAATTGTGGGATTAGGCCGAGTCCGGTAACTATGCTGAGCATAATTCAAGTATGCATTAAAAGGGAGGACTTCAAGCTTGGAAAATGCGTTCATGGTTGCATAGTTGGACTGGGAATGGGTGATGAGGTTTTGGTGCTTACCTCATTGGTTGATATGTATAGTAATATGGGTGACATGCGAAGTGCCTGTTGGGTTTTTGAGACCATGCCCAGAAGAAATATGGTTTCGTGGAATGTCATAATCTCGGGATGCATTCAAAATGCTCTGGTGCATGAATCTTTTGCCTTCTTCCATAGATTAGTAACCAGTGGTGGTGGATTTGATTCAGGAACTATGGTGAGCCTTATACAGGGCTGTTCTCAAACAGCTGATTTGGAAAGTGGAAAAGTCCTACATTGTTGTGTTTTCAGGAGGGGTTTTGAGTTAAATCCCATTTTGTCTACTGCCATTGTTGACTTGTACTCCAAATGTGGTGCAGTAAAGCAAGCAACTTTTGTTTTTGACAGAATGAAAGGGAGGAACGTGATTACATGGACTGCTATGTTGGTAGGTTTGATACAAAATGGGCATGCAGAAGAAGCCTTGAAACTATTCTGTCAGATGCGAAAAGAGGGAGTTGCGGCCAATTCAGTGACTCTTGTTAGTCTAGTCCATTCTTGTGCCCATTTGGGCTCTCTGAAGAAAGGAAGGAGTGTTCATGCTCATTTAATCCGGCATGGCCATGCATTTGATGTTGTTAACATGACGGCCTTGGTTGATATGTATGCCAAGTGTGGAAAAATAAAGTATGCTGAGAGGATATTTGACAATGGCTCAATTTGCAGAGATGTTATACTATGGAACTCTATGATAAAAAGCTATGGTATAAATGGCCATGGACATCAAGCTCTTGGTGTCTACAGAAGAATGAAGGAGGAGGGATTTAAGCCAAATGAAACCTCCTTTCTTTCTCTTCTAACTGCTTGCAGTCACTCAGGACTAGTGGAAGAGGGGATTGGATTGTTCCACAGCATGGAGATAGACCATGACATTAGGCTGAATGAAAAACACTATGCTAGTTTTATGGATCTTTTAAGCCGAGCAGGCCGGTTTGAAGAAGCCGAGGGATTGATTAAACAAATGCCTTTTGAACCAGGAAGTTCTGTTCTTGAAGCATTGCTGAGTGGATGTCAAGCTCACAAGAACATTGATCTGGGTATAAAGACAGCAGATAGATTACTCTGTATTGACTCCACGAACCCTGGAATTTATGTTGTGTTATCAAACATATATGCTCAAGCAAGTAGATGGGATGAAGTAAATCACATTCGAAGCCTTATGAGGACAAGGGGACTAAGGAAAACACCCGGGTATAGCTTGATTGAAGTAGGAAACCAGGTGTACACATTTTTTGCAGGAGACAATTCGCATCCGAATTGGGCAGAGATTTATCAGCATTTAGAGAACTTAAGAGTAGAGGTGGAGGCCTGTGGTTATGTGCCTGATACAAGTTGTGTTCTTCGTGATATGGATGAGGCAATGAAGGTAAGGTTGCTATGGAGCCATAGCGAGAGATTAGCCATTGCATTTGGGCTTCTAAGCACACCTGCTGGAAGCTTGATTAGGATCACAAAGAACCTGCGTGTATGTGTTGACTGTCACAATGTGACTAAATATATATCCAGAATAGTGAGGAGGGAACTTATTGTGAGAGATGCTAATCGTTTCCATCACTTTGTCAATGGAAAATGCTCCTGTAATGATTACTGGTGATGACGATGAGGGGGTCTTGTTTTAATCATCTTTTTCTTTTTGTTACATCGGAGGAATTGGTTGACCAAAAAAATATTAGAGAGAATTGAACATCGAAATAGTCTAATTTTAAATCTTATCTCATTCACCTTCACCATTCACCACTTGAAGTAATCTTAAAGACTTAAAAATCATCTTTAATCAACTAATAAAAATGAGCAATGAATGATACTACACTTATCAATTTGTATAAAAGATTTGTAAATTAATTATTAGGATTTGTATATAGTCTATAGACCTATAATGATGAAGACATATAGAATTGTTTTCGCTTCATTTATCTTGTTATATAATTTGTGGCACAATTTATTTTGCCAATTACGTTGTCCTCCGCAAACTGGACCATGTTTAATTAATGAACTAATCTACTTTACCGAGAAAAAATAGCACTAAATTTTTACCAGAAAAAAAAATAAAAAAATCAAGTAATATTTTCGAGTAGTCAGCGACTCAGTGTAACCAAGAAGACGACGAGGCTTCATGAGTCTACTTCACCAAGAACCTCTCCGACTTATAAAATAAAAGAGTTCAAACTGTAGTATACATACACTCTCTCTCTACAGGCCTACAGCTCCTTCCGTCAGCAGGTGACAAAGAAGTTAGAGAGAGAAAATTATAGAATGGAGTGAAAAACAAAAGGTCCACTTTGCTGTGGTCTGTACTGTTGTCTTTCACTTTCTTGCTGCTTTTTTCTTTACTTTCTCGGGAGAATTAGTTTCTCAACCTCGGAGTATTGAATTGAAGGTGAGTGGCTCAGTCACTCTTTTAGCTCATTCACAGATCGTTTTTCTCATTTGTTTTTGCTTGTACTCGGAATTTTAAGTTCGTTTTTGTTTGTTTTTTTATTATCTAATTTGATGTTTCCAATTGGTGATGTCAATTTGTCAATTGGGTCTCTGTGATTACTTTATGCTTATTTTGGTGTTAATTGGGTCTGATCGATGTGGAAAGTGAATATTTTAATGGGTCGACTTTTGTTAGCTTCATAATGATGATGGATATGTTATTCTGCCGAGATAAAAGGGAAAGAGTTGGTAATTTGAGTGGGTGAGATGGTTCTTTGGTTCTTGTTTGAAAATTTTGAGAATCCACATATTTTTGTTGATAATAGAAATCAATGGAAATGGAAAGTGGTTAGCTGCTTGCTTCATTTTGTTTTCAAAGATGCAATTGCAATCTGAAAATGGAATTGCAGAAATGAATTCTTATTGTTCGGGGAAGAGGGCAGTTTTAGAGGAATTGGAAGCATTTGGTTTCCAGCAGCTGCTCTCATTGGAAATATGAGTTTTGAAATAGAACCAGAAATGCCCACCAAACAACAGGCTGTTTGACTTGAGTTCGGATGAAGGTGTTGAGTAATTTATATATATTTTTTTATGCTCGTGCTCTACTGTGAGGTTGCCAGTCTAATCAGAGCTTACATATGACACATCAAAAATACTGAAGCTTTTTGCTTGTTTTTAGATAAACTGTTCCTAGCATCTGGCCAGTGGTTGTTTTGTTAAACTGAGGATATCTTTGCTATTCATATTGAAATTGAAAGCTCTCTCTCTCTCTCTCTCTCTCTCCTTAAACTTTTGAAAACAGAACACCTTTTAATTTTTGTATAGAATGTTACAGGAATGTATAAGAACCAATTGCAAGAGTTAGCTCAGAGAAGTTGCTTCAATTTGCCGTCTTATTCATGCATCCGGGAAGGACCAGATCATGCCCCTCGATTCAAAGCAACTGTTAACTTCAATGGAGAAACTTTCGAAAGTCCTAAATTTTGCTCTACTCTTAGACAAGCAGAACATGCTGCAGCAGAGGTAGCATTGAACACACTCGCAAAAAGAGGACCTTCCAGAGCATTGGCTGCAAGAGTTTTGGTGAGTAGTAAAAATAGTAATGCTTTTCTTCTTTTAGTTTTGGGGCCAAAGTTGCTTTATGTATTCACAATTTGTTAGTTTCTGGTAGCTAGAGGTTGATAATCCTTTTTTTGTAATTTGGAGTAAATGATTAATACCCTTGATCATATGTCTATTGTATTTTTTGTGTATGATAAGATTATCCCAATGAGTGTAGAACCGCCTTCCCCAAACACAATTTGAACTGTATGGGACAACTGGTACAAGACTTTACTATCTTTTCTTTTTCCAAAAATTATGAATGAGAATTGATGAGGGTGAGCCTTGGCACAATTATGGTTTACCCCAAGCAACCTGGTGGTCACAGATTCAATTTTCAGAAACAGCCTTTCTCGAAACAGGGGTATAGCTACGTATGCCTTCTTCTCCCTAGACCCTGCATTAGCAGGAGCCTCATACATTAGGTTGTTTTTTTTTTNGGAGCCTCATTCATTAGGTTGTTTTTTTTTTAACATATGAGAATTGATCATGAATCCTTTGAGAATTTATTCTTCCTCTTCCCCACCATTCAACCCAAAAAATAATGTTGCATTCAAAGTTTCATACTTCTATTTGAATTCCTTCCCCCAACACATTCTGATCCTTACTTCAGATCTTTGGAAATGTTTCAGCCTTTCAATAAAATGCATGCTAATTGAGGTGGATGAAGGTTCAGAAGAATTTAGTTTGATAGAAAACCTGGAAAGGAAAATTATGAGAAAACCTGTTCAAGCTAATTATTATTCTGGTCCCTTCCTGTTATGGTGGGCTCTATATGCTACTTGGGGTGGATGAAGGTTCAGAAGAGTTTAGTTGATAGAAAACCAGCAAGGGAAAATATGAGAAAACATGTTCAAGCAAACTAATATTTTGGGTCCCCACTTGTTGCATGGACCTCTTTTTTACAAACATGTGACCTCTCATGATATGTCACTAATTCTTATTGTCCAAAATTTTCCTTTTTTTTTTTCCTTCTAACTAAATAGAAACTGCCATAGAGCATGGTTGATCAATAGTTAGTATTGTGCTTTTTGTTACACAGGATGAGACTGGAGTTTACAAGAACTTGCTTCAGGAGACTGCTCACAGAGCTGGATTGAACCTTCCTGTTTATACAACTGTTCGATCTGGACCAGGCCACGTTCCTGTGTTCTCGTGTACTGTTGAGCTAGCAGGAATGAGCTTTATGGGGGAACCGGCTAGGACAAAGAAACAAGCTCAGAAAAATGCTGCGATGGCTGCTTGGGCAGCCTTAAAAAGATGTATGCATTTCTCCTGAATTTTTTTTTCTTTTGGTTCTTAGTTCTCTATTTTTGTTAGAACCAAACAACCATTTTGTGGGTTGCCTTGAAAGATCGCATGCCTTGTTTTCTGCTTTTGCTTTCTTATCAATTCATTCAAGGAAATTTCCTAAATATGGAATTCAGGAAGGTAAACTTCTATATATGTAAATCATTTCATGTTACTCCTGCAGTGGTTCAACGTGGCTCCTCTTCTGCTCCAGTGGAGTCAGGCAATGAAGAACAGGACCAAGTCATTATTGCTCGTATTCTTGGACGTCTACGTCCATCTGGGCCTAAGAAAACTCAAAATGATCACGGACATGGGCAACAGAGATACATACCCATCTGCAACAAATCTACCCTACCAACACCAAGCTTATATCCTATGCAATTCCATAACTGGGCTTACTCTAATTATACCCATGAAATAGCCATGTACCAGTTGTGGCAGCAAGAGCAATTATTACAGCAACAACATCGCCTGCTGGCACTTCCTGTTGCACCAGCTACTCCGTCTGTTCCTCAGATATTTCCATTTATGCAATCTGTGCTCCGCCCAGATCACTGTCTATACTTTCCAGCCAGGGAGCAAGAGTCAACCTCTATGGGACCCAGAATTACAATTGCTACCTCAGGACCATCATTCTGCTTCTCCAACCATTTGGTTCCTAATGCGATCAGGGGCAAGTCCACGGTGACTATTCAAGAGATACAGGAAGAAAAACCAGAAGAATCAACTGAGTACTCTCCATCTGCAGTGTCAGATCCCTTTGGTCTTGGAAACAGGAATACTGAACTAAGAATTCAGGAACAAGTTCAGGACGAGAAACAGAAGCTTGGTGAGTCAGGAAGCAAAATTGGGAACCTTCAGCTGGAAGGGAACCCAACTAGGCATTTTGAATGGTCTCACCCTAGGACCATGGATTCTTCGGGTTTTAAGCCAGTTGACTTTCAATTACAAAACCCCCGTGGTTTTGACTCTTGTAGGCCCAATTTGAGACCCCAAAATCCTCCAAGAGTGAGTTCTCCTAGAAGCCTAAGACCACCATCTACTGCAGATCCTGTAATGATCGGAACTATAAGGCCCACTTCTTCACTGGGGTCTAGACCACAAAATTTGCAAACCAGGATTCCTGCTCCACCAAGAATGAGAAGTGGTATGCCTTCATGTTCAGCCACACCCATGCCTGAAAGAATAGAACTAGGAGGACTACGACCTAGTTTCATGGCACCAGCTGTTCGAATTAGATCAGTTGTACCTGTTTGTTCAGCTCCACCAGCCAAAAAAATTCCAAGTTCCAGCCAGGAGAGAGTGTTACCCAACATGGAGAAGAAAGATACCAATCGAGAAGACATTTCGGAAGCAAGTTCAGAGCTTGGTAAGCTTCAAATATGAACCAGGTATAGATAATACACGAGTCCTTTTAGAAATGAGATATGGGTAGTTGATGTTGTGAGCAATATGTTTATGAGAAGCCATTGATGCTTCTGCAAAGTAATTAATTAGAATAAATGAGTAGTTTTTTGGGAGATTTCTTAATAAATTTGAAATTATATTCTTTGAGCTTAATCAGGGTTGTAACATTCATTCTGATTTTTCATATATGGTGATATATCAGTTTAACGAGAGGTCTGATCAGAGAAGTGGTGGGAGAAATTGCAGTGTATAATTTTTGGTGCAATGTATGATCTTTCGAGAAGTCCTCGGAGTCTCATTTTATTCTTTTGCCCACTGTATTAGGGGAGATTTCCCGTGTAAGGAGAGATTTCCCAGTTAATGGGTGTTTTTGGTACAAGGGGCGCTTTTCGGGAATAACGGCCCTTGTACAAAAAAATCGCTAAGGGAAAATGCCTCCTATACATTAATTTGCCAATTATACGAGAAAACTCTCGAAATACAAGAAACGCTCCATAAAATAGAAAAATGACCCATAACCCTTGGAGGGGAAAACACCCTTGATTTATGCACACTTCACATGACGGAAAAAGCCCAAGATATGCTCTTTATCAACTTTTTTTTTTGGGCCACCCTCTTTATCAACTTAGATATGAGAAAACGCCCCTTGTTATACAGTAAAATACCCCTAATTCATGTGCATAAGAACAACAGCCCAGATAAAAAAAAACACCCCTTATACTGAAAATTGCCCCATGTATGGAAAAATATCCCTCTTAAAACGCCTAGGATTAAGGAAAATGCCCCTTATACACTAAAACATCCATGATGAGTGCACACAAGAAAATAGCAACACTCATGCAGAAAATACGCATGTACGAGGCAATACTCCTTATATGGGAAAACTTATCGAATATGAAAAAACACCCCTTATATATAAAAATGTCTCAAATACGAGAAGACGCCCCTAATGGGCACACACAGGAACCCAATGATGCTCACGCATGGGAAAATGCCCCTTATACGGAAAAACTTTTTAGGATATGATAAAACTTGTTATATACCCATATTGTAAACAAACATATAATATTATAAACAAAATTATACTTTATATAAAAACGTAGAAAGTATATTTATTTTAATTTTTTGCCATGCATTTCTAATTATAAGATAGGGAAAAAGCTTATTATCATAAAAGATAAAATTATAAATATGGCCAAAGGGGAAGTCAATTGCCTAAAAGAATTCTAAGAGGTATAGTATAGATGGCAAAAATGGGTTCAAATAGCTCTGACCAATCCATACCAGGGTTATTATGCTCTGACTAAAAAAAGTTTTAAAAATCATTATTTTTGCAGAAAGAAAAACAAAGAAAAAAAATACCCCAAAAAAAAAATTGTGAAAAACCCCCCAAAAACCCTAATGTAACTGGAGTCTGGAACTATGTATCATATGTACAACCTTACCATTTGCACCCGCCTTGTACGTTTGCCACGTAAAGAGGCACGGTAATTTATTGCCACTATTGAGACAAGAATGCCCAGAGAACATTACCAAATACCCCAAAGTACCCTCGCCGGTGACAGATGTCCTTCACAAACATCTCGCGCATAGTTTTCAGTAATCTTAGTGAAACCACCATATAAATATACAACTTTTCTCTACCACTTCAACCTTTAAACCCTAGACCCTTCTCTTCCTTGCTTCGTCTCTGTTTCCAGTCCTCACCCTCTCTAACGCAGCTGAGCAGAAAAGGAGGTAAGCAATTATGGTTTGATTACTATTCTTCGTTGAATACTTCTCTCTCTCTCTCTCTCTCTCTCTCTCTCTCTCTCTCTCTATATATATATACACACTTATACATCCCCAAGTTCTTTTTGGTAAAAATTGGTATTAATGTGTTGTTTTTTTAAAGATTGGTGTGTTATCATAAAAAACAAATTATGGGCATGAAGCTGGTTCTTAAGTGATTGAATTGAGGGAGATTTTGGTTTTCATTGTGTAGGTGTGTTGGAGCGGTTGGAAAAATGCTTGTGTTGTTTGAAACCCCGGCGGGTTTTGCCCTATTTAAAGTGTTGGATGAAGGGAAGCTCTCCAAAGTTGAGGTAAATACGGTCTTCAAACTGTGTATATGTGTGTATTTTCTGTTTGATTTCTAATAAGAGTGGAGGAATATGTGACAAAATGGAACTTTAAGTCTGTTTTACAGTGATTGAAAACATATATAAGCTATCTCTACAAAAAGATCTCAGCTTTTAAGTTTTGGGCATTTTTGTTTTCTAACTCTAAATGGTATTGCAGGACTTATGGAAGGAATTTTCAAGTACAGACTCAGCTAGACAGGTAATCTCTCCGTGTGTCTGTGTTTGTGTGGATTTCTTTCTCCAATATATTTGTCTTTTGTATGCTTGATTTAAGCAATTTTTTAGTTGATCTAATTGTATATGGTATTGATATTAGGTCGTGAAATTGAAAGCTTTTTCCAAGTTTGAGAATACAGCAGAGGCTTTGGAAGCAGCAACCTTGTTGATTGACAGTAAACCCAGCAAAGGTCTGCGTAAGTTCTTACGTGCACACTGCGATGGTGAAACACTGGCTGTTGCTGATTCAAAGCTTGGAAATGTCATTAAGGACAAATTGGTTTGTCACTGTTCTTCTCTACAGAGATTTACATTGTTACGAAACCTTTTAATGATTAAGGAGAGATTTTTCTGTTGTAATTTGATGTTTTGATGTTGGTTTCATAAAATTTAAGTCAATGCCTTTAATTTCTTGCAGAAAATAGACTGCGTTCACAACAATTCTGTTATGGAGTTGATGAGAGGTGTAAGAAATCAGTTGACTGAACTCATATCTGGTCTACAAGTTCAAGATTTGGCACCAATGAGCTTGGGGTTATCTCATAGTTTATCTCGGTACAAGCTCAAGTTCAGTGCTGATAAGGTGTGTTTCCTGATTTTAACTTCTTTTCAGCTCTGGAATAATATGTGATTGGAGGACTCTTCCCATTGAGAGAAAATGGGGAGGAATAAAGTAAATTCATTCATATACACAGGTGTCTTTGTGTGCGCGTGTGTGTGCACCTGCGAGTTATTGATAATACATTTTTCCGTCTGGTTACATTAATGATGTTGGACGGTGCTTTGTTTTGTCATAATGCCAGTATATTAGATAAATTAGTTATTTGAGCCTTCTGCATTGTGTTTTGGGTGGAAGTTGCCATTCAAATCACTACCCAAAGAAAAAGATGATGAAGCATACTTTTGGTTCTGTTTTAGTCAGTTTTTTATACTGTTAAGAGATGTTTTTCGACGCTCTGTTGTGGCCCATTGAAATTAGTCTGGTTTTGTATGTGATAGATGAAGTTTGGGAGGGTGCTGTAAACCTAATTTATGTTTCTGACTTCCAGGTTGATACAATGGTTATTCAAGCCATCGGTTTGCTTGATGATCTTGATAAAGAGCTAAACACATATGCAATGAGGGTTCGGGAATGGTATGGTTGGCATTTTCCAGAGCTTGCTAAGATAGTGCAGGACAACATTGTTTATGCCAAGGCAGTGAAGCTGATGGGTTATCGTTCTAATGCTGCAAAGCTTGATTTTTCTGAGGTAGTATTTGGTGATTTATTTTGCTGCTGTAATCATAATATTATCTCTTATGGGTTTCCAGTGTATTCACCCTATTTTTATGGTTGAATATTCTTTATGACTCTATTTATAAGGAAGGGTGCCTTAATTATGTGTTCTCATCATAGTTTGCTGAGCACATCATTAGAATTAAGTTCTTGATCTCCTTTGCTGGAAATGACCATGGGTATTGGATTATAATGTTAGTTTTGATCTTATTGTATCTGTTATAAGGCAAAGAGTGGTGCTGATAAAAATGAATCACATTTTTCTTGGTCAAATAATAACAGATATTGCCAGAGGAGGTCGAGACTGAATTGAAGGAAGCAGCTATGATATCCATGGGAACTGAAATTAGTGACCTTGATTTGATGAACATCAAAGAACTCTGTGACCAAGTCCTTTCTCTCGCTGAGTACAGAGCTCAGCTATATGATTATCTGAAAAGTAGGATGAACACCATTGCACCGAATTTGACTGCTCTTGTTGGAGAGCTTGTTGGTGCTCGCCTCATTGCCCATGGTGGTAGCTTGTTGAACCTTGCAAAGCAGCCTGGGAGCACAGTTCAGATTCTTGGAGCTGAAAAGGCCCTCTTCAGAGCACTGAAAACTAAGCATGCAACTCCAAAATATGGGCTTATCTACCATGCATCATTGATTGGTCAAGCAGCACCAAAGCTCAAAGGAAAAATTTCTCGGTCACTTGCTGCAAAAGCTGCTTTGGCAATCAGATATGATGCTCTTGGAGATAACCAAGATAATTCAATGGGATTGGAAAATCGAGCCAAGGTATATCTTGCTTCTCAATGTTTTCCTTTTACCTTTTTGAAAGCATCTGCTTAGACATAATCATCTTCACAGCTTGAAGCACGGTTAAGGAATCTTGAAGGCAAAGAATTGGGTCGGTTTGCTGGATCTGCTAAAGGCAAACCAAATATAGAAGTCTATGACAAGGATCGCAAGAAGGGAGCTGGAGGATTGATAACTGCTGCCAAGGTATGACAATTTTTTTTTTGTCTCAACAAGGTATGACATTTGTTTTGTCATTTTACTTCAGTTTCAGTTGATTATTACGAAATCTTTCTGTTATTTGTAGGCGTATAATCCTGCAGCAGATTCAGTTCTTGGGCAAAGGACAACTCCTGCAAATAAAGATGAGAAGAACAAGACTGAGGAAACAGTGGAGGAGGCTTCTGTTACTGTTGAAGATAAGAAGGAGAAGAAGAAAAAGAAGAAGAAGGCTGATGACGAGGACATGCCTGTGGCAAATGACGGAAATGCCAATGGGGATGTAGAAGGTGAGGAGTCTGTGAAGAAGGAAAAAAAGAAAAAGAAGAAACATTCAGCTGAGGATGTCGAGGTACAGGAAAATGCTGATGCAGGAGGGAAGAAGAAAAGGAAAAGAAAACATGCTGAAGAAGAAGAATCTGAATTGCCAAGCAAGAAGAAAGAGAAAAAGAAGAAGAAGAAAACTGAAGATTAAGGAATTTCGTCGAGTTGTGGTGACCGGCAAACCGACAATTTTGGTCAACTTAGGCAATCAGTCAGTTTTTCTATATATAAAATCTGTTTTCTGTTGTTTCATTCCTTTGCTAGTGTGGTTTTTCAAGCTACTTCTGTAGTTCTGCTGTAACCTCTAATTTCTTATGGACAACTGTCGCATTAAGTTGGTTAAGGGGAGTAGATATTGCTGCAATGGCAGTTTGCCTATTCACGTGTTCTCCGTGTTTTTGTCTCTCTTTCAAAGTCTAATTCCAAGTTTCATCTGCCTGCGGCTGTAAAAATGAAGGGCAAAGTTTCACGTTAAACACAAAGTTTTAAATGATTCTACGGTGTAAACTGTTAGAAAACTGGGTAAAATTTTTTAGAGTTAATTACATAAATAGTCTATTTATTATTCACTAAGTTTTGTTTTGGTCCATAAATTTTTTTAAGTGCTATATTGATCTACGAATTATCTGAAAGTTTTATTTTAGTCCAAATCGGCTAAAATTAGACAATTTTACTCTTTAATTTTGTATTAATGAGTTGATTTTGAGGGATAAAATTGTCTATTTTAGATTAAAATGGAACAAAGAAACAATTATTAGACCAATATAGAACTTAAAAAAATTTGTGTACTAAAACGAAACATAACAAATAATAAGTGGACTATTTTTATAATTTTCTAAATTTTTTATTACAAAATCTTAACAAAGATATTTTGTTTTGTTGCAAGAGTTCAAAGAGTAAAGGTAAATTTTTATGACGTAAAATCTGGAGAACTTATAGTAACTCTCTAGCGGTATACTTAATACTGTATACAAATTAAAAGGTAATCAAAAGAAGCAATCTAGCATTATGTATCAAATAGTACTTGCTAAGATATAAACAATGATACTGGGTTTCATCGATCGAGCTAGATTACCTTTTCGGTTTGCCACTTCAATGACCTGCTAGCTTGATAATGCAGCCTAGGGTTGGTGAAATTTTCGGTGCGATCATAACAACACGCCCAAAAATTACTCCTAGGCTTGTCTATTTGTCACACGTATGTAAACGAATTTTGATTTAATGTACATAATCATAGTTTTGAATTAGCTATTCTATTATAGTTTAAGTATATGTCAAGTTATAAGAAGCATACTGCATAGATATGAGTTGCTTGACTTGTACGTGAATCTCAAAAGCCCTTGAACTTAGTGACCTTGATGTGATTAACGTCGCAGAATTCTGTGACCCAGTCCTTTCTCTCGCTGAGTACAGAGCTCAGCTATATGATTATCTGAAAAGTAGGATGAACACCATTGCACCGAATTTGACTGCTCTTGTTGGAGAGCTTGTTGGTGCTCGCCTCATTGCCCATGGTGGTAGCTTGTTGAACCTTGCAAAGCAGCCGGGGAGCACAGTTCAGATTCTTGGAGCTGAAAAGGCCCTCTTCAGAGCACTGAAAACTAAGCATGCAACTCCAAAATATGGGCTTATCTACCATGCATCATTGATTGGTCAAGCAGCACCAAAGCTCAAAGGAAAAATTTCTCGGTCACTTGCTGCAAAAGCTGCTTTGGCAATCAGATATGATGCTCTTGGAGATAACCAAGATAATTCAATGGGATTGGAAAATCGAGCCAAGGTATATCTTGCTTCTCAATGTTGTCCTTTTACCTTTTTGAAAGCGTCTGCTTAGAGATAAACATCTTCACAGCTTGAAGCATGGCTAAGGAATCTTGAAGGCAAAGAATTGGGTCGGTATGCTGGATCAGCTAAAGGCAAACCAAAGATACAAAAGTCTATGACAAGGATCGCAAGGGAAAGGTCTGCCATTTGTTTTGTATGTTTGCTTCAGTTTGTTAGTTATTATTATAAACTTATGAACTCTTTCTGTTCTCTGTAGGCATATAATCCTGCAGCAAATTCAGTTGTTTGGCAAACAACTTCTGGAAATAAAGATGATAAGAACAAGAATGGAGCACAAAGCAACCAAGACGTACTGCTGGTGAAAAATAAGGAGAACAATAAAAGGAAGAAGAAGACTGATGATGAGGAGCCTGTGAAGAAGGAAAAGAAGAACAAGAAGAAACATTCAGCTGAGGATGTTGAGGTACAGAAGAAGAAAAGGAAGAGAAAAAATGCTCAAGAAGAAGAAGAATCTGAAATGCCAAGCAATACGACAAATTTTGTCAACTTATGCAATCAGTCAGCTTTCCAATGTTAGAAAAAAAAGTCGGTATTTGTTGTTTCAATTTTGCTAGTGTGGTTTTTAAAGCTACTTCAATAACTTAAGACTTGAATTCAGTTCTTCGAGCACTTTGCATTTTGCAAAGAGACCAATGACGCTATAATATTTTTCGAGGCCTTGAACTCATATTGTCTTTCTCTTAAGTCTCAACAAATTGATTTTGACTTTTGCATTGTCGCGGAGCCTATCAATTTTAGATGGTTTTTTTTTTTTTGTTTGGCTCCGGTGCAAAGAAGAAAGTGAGGGAAATAAAGAGAGAGAGAGGGATAGAGTTGCGTTGGCGGTGTGAGGGAAAAGTGGCCAAAGGCTGACGGTGGAGGGTGGGGTTTGGATATTTTTGTTTTCTTCCACCTTTTTAATTTTATTAGTTTTCATTTTTAATTTCATTTCTTAATAAAATGAGATTTTTTAAAACACGATCTATAATGAGCTTATATATAGGATATAATAGAGTTCTCTTAATAAAAGTAGAACAAATGTATTGTAAAATCTTTTTGGTTTAAATATATATTTTGACTTTGATATACAAACCAACTAATTATTAATTTAGTAATATTTATATTCAAAATGTTAAAGTTTATATTTTTGTTTGGAGATAAAAGGAAAAAATTTAAAAATCAAGATAGCGACAACAAATTCTTCTTTTTGTCCCAAATGTCGAAAGAGTTTTTAAGAAGGTATTTTTTTATGGTGTCGATATGGAAAATTCATAGAGGTACATTTTTATGAGAACAAATTTGGAAAATTTATAGAGTTGTGAATGATATAGTAACTCTTTATTGAAACTCAAATACAACTTTTAAGAGAAAAAATTAAAATAAAAAACAAATTCTATCATTCTGTCTGTCCATATATTTTAGTAATATAAACCCATTCCTTATTTTGGAGAGTAATAGAGATTAGAGAGGGAGTTGTCGGGTTTGACTTGTGAAAATTGGGAGATCTGCTACTCTTTTTATTCGTTCGCTTGTCCGAACAGCCAGAAAGGACGCCAAAGACCATACCACAACAAAAAACATAACAAATCTTACCAATCACAGACACAGATTCAAGCACAGTAAGTTAAACTCTCCTATAAATCACTTGCTTTTCCCATCTTACTATGTCTCTCTCTCTCTTTAGAACTCTGTCACTTTCTTTGAAAAATCTCTATCTTCACTTACTCTCTCTATACCCAGATCAATTTTGTTAGTGAATCTCGAAGAAAGCCAATTCTTATTTGCCTCATCTTTTAACTTTCAGCTACTCTTTCTTGCATTTAATGTTAGTTTGATGATTTTTTGTATTGGGGTTTTGATCACTGGCATTTATTTACTTTTTTTGCGAACAGATTGATCCGTGGAAGTTATTATACTCACTTTTTGATAATTTTTAGTTATATAGACTGATTCTTGGGGCTTTAAGTTGTAGATTTGTTAAGGGTATTTATTTAACCATCTATGCTTGAAAATTGGTTGGTTTTGTAGTGAATAGTTTGTGAGTAAAGGAAGAGCTTTTGGTATAGAACATGTTGAGAGATGAGGCTTAGATTCAAGAAATGGGCTGTGTGATTAGCAGAGAAGCGTCCTCAGGAGTAGAGTCTGAGTCTAAGGGGGAGAGGAAGGATTCGAGTGTAGAACCTAATAGGAAGGTAGGTGATGTTGTGGTGGGAAATGTAGATAGTGGTATTGGTGAGGTTCACGTTGGTGGGGGTGAGGCTCAGAAGGAGGAGAATGGTGATGGGGGTCAGCGGCCTCCAAGGGGGGAGAGAAGGAGGTCCAAGCCAAACCCAAGGTTGAGTAATCTACCAAAGCAATTGCGTGGTGAGCAGGTGGCAGCAGGGTGGCCACCCTGGCTTACAGGAGTGTGCGGGGAGGCTCTCAATGGGTGGATTCCACGGAAAGCAGACACGTTTGAGAAAATTGATAAGGTGAGCTTTTCTTTGTTTTACCCTCAAGTGAAATTCTTTCTTTCATTTTGATTTCTCACATGATGTGGCGAAGATGGTCTCTTGGAATTTTATTAACAATGGCTTTTTGGAACTGACGACATAATTATGGTAATTTGTTATGAATTGTAAGGGAAAGCGTGATTGGTCAAGTCATTTGAGATGTATTCTTGGAGAACATCCTATTTGGAATGCCTATCTTGAATGATGTGGCCATAACAGTTTTGCAATTAATTGCACAATTTTGATTAGTTAAGATGGAACTAAACTTGATGGGTCACATCATTTTTTAATGGATGTTTCATTATGCATTGCTGTGCTCTTAATTTATGTATTTATTTTTGTGCATTATTTTAGTCCCTTCTTTCTTTTGCTTTTTTAACTTTAATTTTTCTTCCTAATGTTAGATTGGGTCAGGAACATATAGTAATGTGTACAAAGCTAAAGATATGTTGACGGGAAAAATTGTTGCTCTAAAGAAAGTTAGATTTGACAATTTGGAACCTGAGAGCGTGAAATTTATGGCTAGGGAAATTCTAATTTTGCGGAGGCTGGATCATACTAATGTTGTAAAGTTGGAGGGGTTGGTTACGTCAAGGATGTCATGTAGTTTGTATCTGGTGTTTGAATACATGGAGCATGATCTAGCTGGACTTGCTGCAAGCCCAGAAATTAAATTCACAGAACCTCAGGTTAGACAGTATTTTCCCGAACTTTGAAATCCAATTAACACTTGTACTACTAAAGGTTTATAGCAACCATTCTGATATTCTCGTAATTTGATGCATGCACCTCACATTTCAGGTCAAGTGTTACATGCATCAACTACTATCTGGACTTGAGCACTGTCATAACCGTGGTGTGCTTCATCGTGATATTAAGGGATCAAATCTTCTGATTGACAATGGAGGAGTACTTAAGATTGCTGACTTTGGACTGGCTTCTTTCTTTGATCCAAACCACAAGCACCCCATGACTAGTCGGGTGGTTACTCTATGGTATCGACCTCCTGAGCTTCTTCTTGGGGCTACCGACTATGGTGTGGGTGTGGACCTCTGGAGTGCAGGTTGCATTTTAGCAGAGTTACTAGCTGGGAAGCCTATCATGCCTGGTCGTACAGAGGTAACTTTTTAACCTTCTTTTTTTGGGTTTTACTTTTGTCCTTGCTTAGTAAGAGAATCTGTGAAAAAAAAAATTAACTGCAAATATTTAAAATAGAAATATTGCCCGGTAATTTATAGTTATTGCCTTTGCTTTGGCTTTAAAATCATGTCTAAGTTGTTTTTCCTAATGTCTCTCCCATGGTATATGAAGGAATTATTGCTTTGGAATGGTCGCTGAGTTGACTTTCATTCTAGCTTTAAGACAAAAATCTTTTCTTGTGTTTAGTTGGTTAATATACATGTATGCAGATATGTTTACATATTATGGACATTATACGGTATTCCTTGTTTACTGCATTTCCATCATAAATATTTTAACTACCGAATGTAGAGCATGTCTAACAGCTTTACTGCTCACATAGGTGGAGCAACTACACAAGATATACAAACTCTGTGGGTCACCTTCAGATGAATACTGGAAAAAAGCGAGGTTGCCCAACGCAACTCTATTTAAGCCCCGGGAGCCTTACAGAAGATCAATAAGAGAGACATTTAAAGATTTTCCCCCATCATCACTGCCCCTTATTGAATCTCTTCTTGCAATTGATCCAGCAGAGCGTCAGACAGCCACAGCTGCATTAAGAAGTGAGGTGAGGTCTAACACTATGACCATTGTTTTTTCTCTAATCAATATGCTGTTTGGTGTTTCCATCTTTTCTCATTTCAAGATCTTGATTTTATGGCTTCTTTCCATTTATTCTATTTCTTTCTACAATCAATCAACCGTAATGCATCTTGATTTCTTGATTTGTAGACTTGCTGGATTTAGATAAGACCCAAAGAAAAAAAAAATTAATAAACTGATGTGTTTGCCCATGCAGCTCTTTAATGCCAGTCGTTCAAAAAACTTGCCTCAAATATGTGGGTGATGGTGTGACAACACAACTGTCCTTTACCTTGTAAAACCAGTTTTTTGTGCCAGTCTATGTACTTTCAACGTTTCCTTGATTTATGTTAGGTCATTGTGGTCTGGAATGGTTAATGAAACTAAACGCTGTAACCCTTTGACTGTCACCTACTTACCTGTGTAGAATTAGGGTCCAAGTCTTAACTGGTAGTGTTTTCCTTAACCGTCACTATTGTTGTGCTGATTGGTTCCATATGCCAATCCATGGCCGCATTGGCGACAATCATGCATACTGTGTTCCAGTTGATTGGTTCCATGTGAAGCTAATTTGGTTGATGGTTCCTTCTGAGAAATGTGCTTATATTCGCTGTTTTTCTCTTCCCTTCCTCATTTGCAGTTTTTCATAACAGAGCCTCATGCTTGTGAACCTTCTAGCCTTCCACAATATCCCCCAACCAAAGAAATTGATGCTAAACGCCGGGATGACGAAGCTCGTAGGTATGGATCTTGTAGAATTTGCTTTTTACCAACTTCTGATATCTTGTTGTTAATAGCTACTTATTTAGAATAAATCAGGCATATTGCTTGAGGTGTGAGTATATGTGAAATTAATTTCATAAACTTGCTTATCTGTAACGATGCGTGAAATCTGAGAATCATAATTTTTATCGTTGCGCAGACTAAGAGCTGCTGGTAGAGCCCAGGCTGATGGTGCAAAGAAAACGCGCACACGCGAACGTGCTCCTAGGGGTATGCCAGCTCCAGAAGCCAATGCCGAGCTTCAATCTAATATTGATGTATGTCTGATAAGTTGCTTCTATCACTCATTTTCATCTTTTAACTTTGGCAGTTTGATTTGTTTAATGATACTTTTAGATTATGGAATCCTGTACAAAAAGATAATCAAAAGAAGTGGTCTAGCATTATTCAAAGAGTACTGATAAGATGTCAATGGTACTGGTTGCATTGAACTTAACCTATTCGGTTTGCCAATTCAACATGCTTGACAATGCAGCCTATGCTTGTCTACTTGCCACACATAATCTAAAAGCTCTACAAGCTTAGGGATAACATGTCCATTTGAAGAATTTTGGAATTAGTTATTTGATTCAGGTTTAGATTTTAGTATGTTAATGCATTGGTTTTCTTCTGAAACAGAGAAGGCGTCTAATTACGCATGCAAATGCAAAGAGCAAAAGCGAAAAGTTTCCTCCGCCACACCAGGATGGGGCAGTTGGGTACCCTCTGGGATCTTCACATCATATTGATCCTGCCATTGTTCCTCCAGATGTACCATTCAGTACAACCTCATTCAGTTATCCTAAAGAACCAATACAAACTTGGTCAGGCCCGCTGGTTGACTCCACTAGTGTTGGTGGTCCAAGACGGAAACCTTCAAAATCGCATACCAGAACCCATAAAGAGAAACATCATGATGCTCGGATTAGAGGAAAAAAAGGCGCAGCTTAAACCTGACTTAATACCGAGGAAGTGGGAACGTAATTGTGGACAGTTGGACGCCACTTCCAATCCTACTCCGTGGGAGTGTTATTGTTACTGGATAAAAGTGAATTATTCAACCCCAGCTTCTTCTCACACAGTGTAATTGTTTCATTAGAGGGGTACAAACAATTTTTCGATTTATAATTTCATTTACGATTCTTCTTCTTCTTTTTTTTTTTCCCCATCTTTAGAAGATAATGATTTTTTTGTTCATGTTCAATTTGTTGGATGGTGAATTGGTGAGAGATATTGCCTCTATTATGTATATTTTCGTCTTGATTATTTTTCCAAATTTGTGGTGTTGGAAACTTACTGTTTAGAATAGTAAAACGATTTAATAAATCATCAAGAGCCTCATCTGTCTGCTTTGAGTTAATGCTTTTGATTTTTCAATTCTTTGTTTTCGGTCAGCTTTTGATTTTTCACTAAGAGAATAACTTCTCGAGGTAGGTGACCTCCTAGTGCAAGGGATTGGCACTCTCAATAGCTTCTTGTTCGAATCTATACTAAATACTATAATGTTAAAATTTTATTAAAATTTTCAATTGTTTTAATTTAAATTTTTTAACAAAGCTGAATTTTTTTGAAATTTTCCTTAAATTTTTATATTTTGAAATTCTTAAAATTTAAAATCCAATTCCTTGATTATAATTTTTATCCAACTTGCCTCACCTTTTTTTCTAACATTTGTTTGACTCTTTTTTTTTTTCAAAGTTTCCAAAGCATCCTTTATTAGAAAATAATTACAATAGTTTAATTTAATTCAAAAGAGACAAAACACTAAACTAAAAGTCTAAAACAATTAAATAACATTAAAAAAGGCAAAAATTTCTTGTAACGAACACGTTTTATTCTTTAGCCACAATAGAGAATGACTTCTAATATGTGCGGGGAAGACACATTAAGAGACTAATCTTTCTTTATATACACGTTATATGTACGTGATTATTAGTATTAGCATTTGAAAAACCGTTAAGTATTACACTTGATTATTTATAAATAACTTTCATAATAATTAAAAGAAAATAAAGAATAACATAATCATCTTGAAATTATCTGATTTCTTTAGTATTATTTAAGAAAATCTTTGATTTTGTATTGCTTAGCAAAGAGAAAAAAATCGAAAGGAAAAAGAGAGAAGAAAAAAGCTAAGGTTGTAGGGGGCAAAAGACGGAGGAAAGTTGACAGGTTGTAATTTGTATTGTCTAATGTAAACCGCCACTAAGCACAGCATCATCTCTCTCTCTCTCTCTCTCTCTCTCTCTGCTCTGTCACTGTGAAACCCTCAATAATCTCAGTTATTTCTTCTCTGAAAACCGAAAACAAGCTTGGCTACAACCATAGAAACCAGTGAGCAAGCAATGGAAGAGGGCAACAATAGCAGCAACGTGGCTAGCAACGTGGCCCAAGCCATTGCAGTAGCTCTCGACTGGAGCTCTTCTCCAGACGCTCGCAAGGCAGCCGTCGCTTTCCTTGAATCCGTACGCCCTCTCTCTCTTTAATAACTTTACCTGTGATCACTCTCTCAGTGCTTTATTAGAATTATAAGTTAACTTTGTGATCGTTTTGGCTCAGTTGGGGTTTTGGAAATGTTGATATTTGTAATTTGGCTGGCTTTTGCGAACAATATTGGTTTATTGTGCTTGCGCGGTTTTGAACTTTATATGAAGTTTGTGAATTTGAGAATTTTAAATGCGATTTTTATTTTCGAAGTGGTTGGGATATGTTTATGTTTTTGTTGGGTTTAGATTAATATTATGCGTTTGGCAGTGTTTAGTGTTTCGATTGAGTTATAGGGATTGTGAATTAGTGATTGAATTACTGTGTGATACAGAATGGAGGGGTACTGTATGCCATTATTTCTCTAATTTTCTGTATAAAACTGCAAATGGTGGGTTTTCTTAATTTTTAAAAAATCATGGGGATTTTGATTTAATAAATATGCACTTTCCAGCGGTGATTAATAATTTGATTAAAGTTCAAGAGCAGTACTAGCATTTGATTGGTAGAATCTTCAGAACTTAAGATCGAAGTTTACTCTTTAGAGGTCTAAATTAGCTCAAATTTGAGCACTAATGTGTGCATTTTGGGAGATACTTGAGAAAATGTTACTTTCTCTTTTTTTTTTTTTTTTTTTTATCTTCAGAACTTAAGATCGAAGTTTACTCTTTAGTGGTCTAAATTAGCTCAAATTTGAGCACTAATGTGTGCATTTTGGGAGATACTTGAGAACATGTTACTTTCTCTTTTTCTTTTTTTTTTTCTGAGAAAATTTTGAAAATCAAGGAATATGTCACCATACTAGGAAGTTTGGTTTTGAAAAATATGAATACCATTCTCTTCAAAAAAAAGATATGAATACCATTGATCTAATCACATGATTTTCTCTTGTATAGCTTCATGAAATTTAAAAAATTCCATAAATTTCCAGTATACAGAGTTTATTGGATGATCTCATTGTTTTACTGTGGGGTATGTTAACTTTTGTAATTTATAAATGTTGAACTCTAAGGTTATGATGTCATGCAATCTATTGATTGGTTTAAGCAGCTGTATCTACCAGTTATTATTTTTCATTGTTGATCATTACCTTCTGTTCACACTGTCCAGATTAAAGCCGGAGATGTACGGGTTTTGGCAAAGACATCGTTCCTTCTGGTGAAAAAGGATTGGTCTTCCGAAATTCGGTTGCATGCATTTAAAATGTTACAGGTTTATGCTCATATGAATGGTCTTTATATAGCCTTTTATTTGACTTATTAGTATCTTTCTGTTTCCACATGACCCAAAGGCTATTGTTGAAGGTTTATATCAGAAAGTACAAGGTTTAGTTGACTAGGAATTAAAACTTAATCGTTACAATTATTCTTTTGTTTTGTTTAATAATGTATGAGATTATATCATGTTCTGTAACTATTTAAGTGGTCTAGTTGAACTGTTGGAGATGGCAATTAGTTGGTTTGATAATAAGATCTATGATCAAGTTGTCTAAATTGTGTTGGGACTAAATTCCTTTAACATCCAACTGCCTCGGTATGATTTCATATTTCAAGTTTTGTTCCCACCTGATTGGCATCATAATAAAGGAAGAAGGGCAATGTTCATGTAGTTTCTACTAAAGAAAAGGTTGAAGCTTTACAAAGAGAGATATAATTTCAATTCCCTCCCAAAATCTCAGTTTGATGCTAATGTGCTTGTGACAAAGATCACCAAAATAGGTTTTCATTCTCCTCCCTTCTAGTAGTCAAATGGTACAACTGCCCTTTTTAAATCTACCTGAAAATTAGCATCTAATTATATAACCATGTAAAGTTCTGTGATAATTGAGTGGCATCACCAGAATAGAAATATGTTTGTGCAGCATTTGGTTCGGTTGCGGTGGGAGGAATTAAGCCCTACAGAACGTAGAAACTTTGCAAATGTCACTGTTGATATAATGTCCGATATTGCAAATCCTAGCGAGGAGTGGGCTTTGAAAAGTCAGACAGCAGCCCTTGTTGCTGAGGTTTATGCAGCATTCCTCTTGACTTTTTTTAAACTGCCAAGCTTATGTTTATGCTGTAATACTGACTTGTTTTCCACTGTTATAGATAGTTAGAAGAGAAGGACTAAATCTATGGCAAGAACTGCTTCCAACCCTGGTTTCCTTATCTGGCAAGGGTCCTATACAGGTAATATTATTTCCCCTAGTTCAAACTATATTTCATTTTAAAAATGCATAATGCAAATTACCTCTTCTTTTAATCTTCTTTTAGGCTGAGTTGGTCTCCATGATGCTGAGGTGGCTTCCTGAAGATATTACCGTTCACAATGAAGATTTGGAAGGTTTATCCAGAAAGATGTCTTCTGCACTCTTCTTTTTTATGACGTGAATTGGGAGTGGAGTGCGTGTGTGGATTAGTGATGCTTTTTCTGTATTTAGATTGCTGCATGCCTTTGTCTGATTCTGAATGGTTAATACAGGTGATCGGAGAAGGCTATTGTTGCGTGGACTGACTGAGTCTTTACCAGAAATTTTACCTCTATTATACACCGTAAGCTGGGTCCTTTACTTTTAATGGAAAATGCAAATAATGGCATTATCATAATGGCTTGATTATGTGATGCAGTTGCTAGAGAGGCACTATGGAGCTGCATTTGGTGAAGCAGGAAATCAACATTTGGACCTTGCGAAACAGCATGTAGCCACAGTAACAGCTATTTTGAATGCTATAAATGCATATTCTGAATGGGCTCCATTGCCTGATCTTGCTAAATATGGTATAATTCATGGGTATGGTATCCTTCTTTGAAGTTTTGACAGAGTCTGATTTGAAGCCATTGGAAAGTGTCAGTTTCATATACTCTCTCTCTCTCTCTGCCTGCCCAGGTGTGGTTTCTTACTTTCTTCACCTGACTTCCGTCTTCATGCTTGTGAGTTTTTCAAACTTGTTTCCCCAAGGTATGCACTATACTATTTTCAATAGCTTGTTCAATGTTCTATATAGTTATAAAGCATTCTTTTCCCCCTTGTTAAGAAATTTCACGACATTTTTGTGATTCTGAATTATGACATGCAGGAAGAGACCTATTGATACTTCTGTTCCTGAATATGATTCTGCAATGAGTAATATCTTTCAGATATTGATGAATGTCTCCAAAGAATTTTTGAACAGATCTAGCCCTAGTGCTGGGGTAATTGATGAAAGTGATATTGAGTTTGCGGAATATATATGTGAAAGTATGGTGTCTTTGGGCTCTACAAACTTGCAATGTATTGCTGGTGATAGCACCATGCTACCTCTTTATTTGCAACAGGTAACTAGAACATCAGGGTTTGTTTGTTTATGTACACATATATAGGAAGAATGTGTGTGTGAAAGCCGTTAGGGGGAACATACCTTATGTCATGGAACTTTTTTTTTTTNGAACTTTTTTTTTTTTTTTTCCGTTTATTGAACATTAGCAAGTAATGGATATTGAAATACAATATAACTTATTTTATTTTCTCAGATGCTGGGGTTTTTTCAACATTTTAAGCTAGCTCTTCATTTTCAATCTCTCCATTTTTGGCTGGTATGAATACAATATTCCAAGTTAATGTCATAATGTGTCAATAATAGAGGCTATGCCATATATTGCTATATTTGATCATCTTTGTACACTTGTTTAGGGACTAATGAGAGACTTGATATCAAGAACAAAGGCTTTTGCACACTCAACTGGAGATGGTTCTGGTGTCAAAGTTATGAGCTTTTGTTCTGACCCAGTTGATAATGAAAAGAGGAAGATCTTAAGTTTTGTGAATGATGACATATGTAGTGTAATTCTGGATGTATCTTTCCAACACATGCTCAGGAGAGAAAAGGTTAATGCAGCAACATTTTGTTTGGGTCCATTAGAGTTATGGAGTGATGATGTTGAGGGCAAGGGAAATTTTGGCCAGTATCGTTCAAAGTTGGTAAGTAATTCATAGATATGAATTCGGATATCTTTGTTTTCTGCATCATAGCTTAGATTGGGCTTCTTATGATTCAGAAAGTATTAAAGTTAGTACGACATGTATGATTTCTGTGGAGTAGGCTTCTATTAAATCCATGTGCAGAAACATGGATGGATGGGCCCATTCCTTGATTGTGTTAGTAACTGTCGCTCATATTAGAGGAGCTGTACAATAACCCTGAAATCTACCCTGAAATCTTGCTCATCTTTTTCTTCATATTAAACATTCATGTTCTCTTGCATCATATAGAGATTTCTTTCTCTGCTCTGGTTTATAATAGTATTGGCCAGGTGATATTGGGATGAGATTCTTTTATGATTCTTTTGAACAGAGGTTATAAGAATAGCCAGTTTGCCTTCCTTGACCTGTATTTTTCAAAAGTATGTCCCACTGATGCATTGTTTTAATGCAGTTAGAACTGATCAAGTTTGTCACTTCATACAAGCCTCTTATAGCTGGTGCTAAGGTTTGTGAAAGAATCGATACAATCATCAAAAGCCTCTTGCTGTCTCCAATGCCTTCTCAGGTTTGGTTAGAAGCACTTTTCTCGATTTGATTTGATGTCTTTGGAGTTGCCAGTATCTCTTGCATTGATGGTTCTTATGACCATCTTCTGTCTAATTCCAGGAATTAGCTGTGATGGAAAGCATGCAGTCGGCTTTAGAAATTGTTGTAAGCACTATTTTCGATGGATCAAATGAAATTGGTGGGGGTTGTTCTGAAGTTCAACTGGGAGTGTGCAGAATATTTGAAGGTTTATTTGGAAGCTTCTTTATATGTTGCTAGAGCTTTGGATTTTTATATCTTGGGTTTCTAACACACCTAGTTACATGACTTAAAGGTTTGCTCCAGCAACTTCTTTCTTTGAAGTGGACAGAGCCAGCCCTTGTGGAAGTACTTGGGCACTACTTGGATGCAATGGGTCCATTTTTAAAGTTTTTCCCAGATGCAGCGGGCAGTGTCATCAATAAATTATTTGAGCTCCTAAATTCACTTCCTTTTGTTGTTAAGGTTGGTTTCGATTATCTAATTTCACTTTGATACTCAAATTTTTCTTGGATAATCTTAAAAAGCTTATTATTTTTTAGCAGGATCCATCTACAAATAGTGCACGGTATGCAAGGTTGCAAATCTGTACATCATTTATTCGTATAGCCAAGACTGCTGACAAAAGTATTCTGCCTCACATGAAGGTGACTTTAGTTTCTTGGTACTTGTGTATAAACAAGTATTGTCATACATTAAATATTATAATACGCCATTTAGTATGGAATAGACATAAAATTAAGTTAAAACACTTTGTGTAATTGGTTTATTGGAAATTGTAGCCGTAGAATCTTTTATAAGATATATGTTGAATAGCCTATCTCTGCCCTATCTCTGCTAAATCAACCTAACTGTTTCAAGAATTGACATATCAGCGTATCTGTCGTATCCATGCCAGGACCACATACCTTGCATGTAAACTTGCTTTCCTGCAGAATAATTTAGATCATTGTGTATAGTGGAAGAGTATTTGGGGGGAGGGGAGGGGGAGGGGGTGATATGTTATCACAAAGTGTTGGTATTCAGTGGACATTTTGTCCTCTGTTTTGTATTGTATAATTTATCGATTTTAATAAAATCTTGTTTCTCATTGGAAAGAACAAAAAACTGAGGTTATGCAATTCGGCGAATTATTATTATCCAAGAAATTCGAATTTTGAATGATCTCCTTATTAATGATGTAAAAATTCAAGGTTCACTTTGAGGGAAACAAGTTGTCTATCAATACATGCCCTACTGAGGAGACCCCATGAATTTAATTCTGGAAACTATCATTCTGTTCATTTACCTTGTCATGTGATGTTTTATGTAGGGTATAGCGGACACCATGGCATTTTTGCAAAGAGAAGGTCGTTTACATCGTGGTGAACATAATCTTCTAGGTGAAGCATTTCTTGTCATGGCTTCTGGTGCTGGGTAATGATTCTCTTACATAGGCCACTCTGTATTTTTGTTATCAAATGATTTTATTATACAAATTTTAAAACTTGGTGCAGAATTCAGCAGCAGCAAGAAGTTTTGGCCTGGTTACTGGAACCCTTGGGCCAGCAATGGACGCAGCTTGAGTGGCAAAATAATTATGTATCTGAACCAGCAGGTCTTGTTCGCTTGTGCTTTGAGACCCCAATTATGTGGTCGATTTTCCATACTATCACATTCTTTGAGAAGGCACTTAAGAGAAGTGGAACTAGAAAAGCCCATTTAAATTTACAAAACAACTCAACAGCAAGTTCTACTCCCTTGCACCCCATGGCTTCTCATCTATCATGGATGCTTCCACCTCTTCCAAAAGTATGCATATTGCTCCTGAAAATTAGTCATGTTAAAGTTCCTCATTCATATTCTTCTAAATGTGGTATATATTTACTCTGACCACAACATGGTAATAGTTGCTCTATGCTGTTGCTCTGCAGCTGCTTCGTGCCGTACATTCCCTTTGGTCTCCATCTGTATCCCAAACACTACCTGCAGAGATTAAAGCTGCAATGACCATGAGCGATGTTGAACAATTCAGTCTTCTTGGTGAAGGAAACCATAAGTTGTCCAAGGGTATATTAACCTCTGTTAATGGATCTCATCTCACCATGAGCAAGGAAGGATACACAGAGCCAAATGAATCAGATATACGAAATTGGTTGAAAGGCATCAGAGACAGTGGGTATGTATGACTGCATTTGAATTGGTTTGTAAGGGCTGGAATTATTTTTTCTATCTTCTTTACCTGGTTCATCATCCATGTTTTTCATTTAGTGTTGATGCATTGTTTATAATTCTAGGTACAATGTATTGGGGTTGGCAACCACTGTTGGGGACTCATTTTACAAATGTTTGGATAGTCATTCTGTTGCTCTGGCTCTAGTAGAGAATATACAGTCAATGGAATTCAGGCATATAAGGCTGCTTGTTCATTCAGTTGTGATACCATTGGTTAAATATTGTCCTGTGGATTTGTGGGAAGAATGGTTGGAAAAGCTGTTGCACCCATTATTTCTACACTGCCAGCAGGCTCTTAGTTGCTCCTGGTCCAGTCTTCTACATGAAGGTAGAGCAAAGGTTCCAGATGCCCATGTGATACTTGCTGGGTCCGACTTAAAAGTGGAAGTGATGGAAGAAAAGCTACTTAGAGATCTAACTCGGGAGATTTGTTCACTCCTGTCTGTTATAGCTTCTCCACAGCTAAATACTGGGCTTCCTTCCTTGGATCACTCTGGGCATGTGAACCGTGTTGACGTGTCTTCCCTCAAAGATTTGGATGAATTTGCATCAAGTTCCATGGTTAGGTATGTGTGAGTTGACACTGTTCCTTACCCAAGTGGCTTTTTCTGTTGATCTGTAGGAGTACTTGTACAATCTTTTGAATTTTATTTTTCTCGATAAGTTCTTTTTTCTCAAAGTTGTGTTCCATTTACAGTTTCCTCTTGAAGCACAAAGGTCTTGCCCTTCCAGTGCTGCAGATATGCTTAGAAGCTTTTACATGGACAGATGGTGAAGCCATGACAAAAGTGTCTTCCTTTTGTACTGCTTTGGTTCTTCTAGCTATATCAACAAATAGCCTGGAACTCCAGCAGTTTGTTTCTAAGGATCTCTTTTCTGCAATTATACAAGGTTTAGCCCTGGAATCAAACGCTATCATCAGTGCTGATTTGGTTGGTCTCTGTCGTGAAATATACATATATTTTTGTGATAGAGATCCAGCTCCTAGGCAGGTTAGTTATGATCCCTTGTGCTATCCAATATCTTGGATAATGATATTTAAGTTGATTATACTATGATTAATGATTACCATAATGGATGTGTTCTTTGGTTGTCTCAGGTTCTGCTCTCACTCCTTTGTATCAAACAGCATGATTTGCTAGCTTTTGAAGAAGCTTTGACAAAGACATCCAGTCCTAAAGAACAAAAACAACATATGAGAAGCTTGCTCTTATTAGGTACTGGAAACAAGTTAAAAGCGCTTGCTGCTCAGAAAAGCGTAAATGTCATAACAAATGTATCAAGTAAGCACATTGACTTGATAATTATCTCATGCATTCTATTCCGTTTTCCAGCTTTTGAAAGAGCATTGTCTTCCAATTGGTTCTTAAGCTGCATAGTTATGCTGTATATGAAATAACTCTATCTATTAAAAAAATTTTAAAAAAATTATATTTAGGTTCAGCTTGATCTGTTTCTTTTTCTATTTGAAGATGTATTTTATTTATTTTACTTTTTTTTGTAAAAAATGTGCAATACTAAATGGACAATGCTTGGATCCTCAAGCTTGAGGACAAATCTTGTCTTCAAGCCCACCAAAAATCATAATTCGGTTATGCTGGCTGAAAATCAAAACAGTTCAATTTTTAGATTATCTAATAAAGATCATTTCTGGAAAAAATCAACTCAATCAAAAATCGTTTGATTGTATAACTATTAACAAATAGATACATGGTTTGGTCTTTTAACTATACATGGTTTGATCTTTTAACTATACATGGTTTGGTCTTTTAACTATAACCTTATATTTATTCGTTAACAATTGTACAATCAAAAGATTTCCGATTGAGTTGATTTTTTGTAGAGATGATCTTTATTAGGTAACCTAAAAATTGAACGGTTCCGATTTTGAACTTAACAAATAGATACATGGTTTGGTCTTTTAACTATACATGGTTTGGTCTTTTAACTATGACCTTATATTTATTTGTTAACAATTGTACAACCAAAAGATTTCCGATTGAATTGATTTTTTGTAGAGATGATCTTTATTGGGTAACCTAAAAATTGAACGGTTCCGATTTTGAACCGGCACGACGGAATTATGACTTTTGGCGGGCTTGAGGACAAAGTTGGTCTTCAAGCTTAAGGACAAAGTTGGTCCTCAAGCTTGAGGACCCAAGCATTTTTCATACTAAATTATGTGGATAGCTAGTCAACTGGGTATATATTACTAACCTGCTGCTGCAATCATAATTTCAGCAAGGCCTCGCAGCACAGTCAACATTGCAGAAACCAGAGTGGATGAGGGTGATACTGTTGGACTTGCAGCCATATTATGATGTACATGTGTCGCCATTTCTTGTACAAAAATGAGTTCAACTATAAAGAAGGAAACCTTGTTTGCGGAATTCTTTGAGGTAAAAGGTCTTTTTTATCGGCCAGAGGTCTACAGAACTTTTATATGGGTTCACTCGAATAGAAGAAGATTGATTGTTCAGAATTTCCATGGCTCTATTTTGGATCAAATTGATATATTTCTTGTATTGCCATGGAAACTAGGTTATCAAACTGATATATTGCTTTGTATAGCACTTAACAAAAAAATATATACTTGGCATAGATGTTTCTTTTTCCTTTGTAGATTAAACCTCACTTGGCAATTTATGCCATTTAAGTTTGCTAGTCAGAATCCTTTAAATCAAAGCTCCTTGGATTTCAGTTCTTTCTCAATTTCAGTCTACTTTTGTTTCAAGAGAGGAATTTAACCTTGGAATCTCATCCAACAAATTGGAGAGAAACATTACCAAACCAACTTGCCAGCTTCCCTCCTAACATTTTGCAATTTGTAGGGTAGAGTATTAATGACACTGACACTTCCATGTGCATGTCAACCTTTGTTTTGAAAGTGCGGAACAAAAGTAATGAACCAATCATAAGTATGTCTCCGTTGATTAGGATTGTTAATAAAATCCAAATTCAAAACAAAGTCGATAATCAATCTATAAAATGGTCAAATATTTCATCGTTTTTTCCTGACGCAATTTTTTCATTTCTCTTATTTTATTTTTAAGAAATATCATATTTGTTTTCTTGTGTACGGTACTTAAGTCTCTGCTGTACCAACCAACTACTCTTATAATTCATAACGAACTACATGGGAAAAGGGTGACACGCATTTGTTAGTTTAGGACCCATCATTAACACCTCCTTCATCATTGAATGTGAATGATTTGAAATATAAGCCAGTTTCAGTTTTGAATAGTAGCTGGAGGGGAATGGCAGGTGAAAAGTGTTAGATGGATGAAATAAAAAATAAAAAAGGTCAAACTAGAGGACATATATAGTCCAATGTGAACCATAGCTAGTAAGGTAAGGTTGCTTCTAGTATAATTAATTCTTTCTACAAGGTTCTAAAACTTGTACAAGTTTCCACATAAATTAAGCACAGCTGCACAGGCAGATATCTTAGGCTTTGTTTAGTGTGGTGGGTGTGGTGAGGCTGGTGTTAGAGAAGGTGGTAGTAGAGGCGTAGCAAGCTTTCCATGAGACCCGGAGGACCACCCGGACCGCCTGGACCGGGCTTGCCTGGTTTTTTCGGTGGCTTTTGTGACCTTATAGGCTCTTGGTATGTACATTTACAACGATGTTTTGTGATTTGCTGAGCTTTTTTTTTGGCCAAGTGATTTGATGAGCTTAGTTAGTAGTAGTTATCTCTCTCTCTCTCTCTCTCTCTTATGGGATAGTTATTATGGATATTTCCTCGTTATTTTGTTCAGAATTATAATCACTACTACTCTGTTGAAAATAAGGCATGCACATACATTTTCTAAAATGATAGTTGAGAAACATAATTAATGAGAATCATGCTGCATGGTTTTCATGTATACTTGTTTATATTATATTTCTCTTGTTCATTAATTGGTCAGAATCATGCTGCATGGTTTTCATCTTCTTCTTCTTTATCTTCTTTGAAGCAAATTCTATGGATTTATTTGTATTCTGTTTATGCGAGTTTTGCAGTTTGAGTTTTCTGTGTTGCTGCTGGCTGTTACAAGACTGCTTTGGTGGCCCACCAGGGCCTCCTGGACCCCTTGGCCCACCAGGGCCTCCTGGACCCCTTGGCCCACCAGGGCCTCCTGTACCTCTTGGCCCACCTGGGCCTCCTGTATCCTTTGGCCCACCTGGCGGACCTCCTGGCCCACCTGGCGGACCTCCTGGACCTCCTGGACCGCCATGATCATGCTCATTCAGGCAGGCTAGGCCTTGGACCTCCGTTACCAGTTATATTGTATATGTAGCTTTTAATATTGACAAACTTCTGGTAAAAGAGAGTTGTAATCTCATGGCATTCCTATTTTCAATATGTCATGACTCATGACTCATCCCAAGTTCTGTTTGTCATATCAAATAATTATATTTATGCAACCATTTTGAACTAGCTATTTATTTCCCTTTCATTTGTGGTTACTTATTACGTATATCTATATATATACAAACACACATGAATTTTCAATGAGAGATAAAAACATTCGAAAAATTATTTTAATAGAAGGTAAAGTCATTGGTCGTGTTGACCACACATACTTGCTTACATTTTACTATTCCTTAATAAATTCCAACTGTGCCAGCAAATGCCATTATTATAAAATAAAATGGGTTCTGCAATAATATATGTTATAAACTTATACTTATATGGCTGAAGAATAATCAGGATTTTTTGGTGTGAATAATACTTCATAAAAAAGACCCAAAAGAGAGGCTGCAACAGTAGCTAGCCCAAAATAGGCCAGAAAATATTAAAAATAATAATTAATAAGCACAAGAAGCAATCAACAAATCCGCTGTGGCACAACCAAAGTGGTTTGATTCTCTGAGCCCCATATACATAACATTAACGTGCGTAATAGCCCATAAAAATATTGACGAACTCGGGTAATTAAAGTTGCATACTATTGGTATAATTAAGCCCCATATACAACATTAATGAACACATAGCCTTATAACATTAGCGCTCACCATTTCTCAAAAGGAGAAGATCGTTGTTTTGAAATAGAAGATGAAGTTTATAATGACACATGGGTTTTGTTCTATAGGACCAAATAAGAAGTAGGGGTTTGAATGTTAGGTTTTGTGCACAAATGTCTGATGGTCTGGTTAAGAATAAAAAGTAGAAGAAAGTGAAAGCAATAATATCCGTTGCAAATTTCTTCAACATCTAACTGTTCGACACAGCTACACTACTGTGGTTGCAAGAAGAATACTTGACCATTAAGAGTCAGGAGTGTGTGTACATATATATACACATTGCATTTTCAGCGAGATCGAACTTAAAGGAAGCAATCGATCAAAACTTGTAAGAGAGATAAGTACGTAATTAAGCAGAGAAAAGGGTTTGACCGTTTGAATGTTAGGTTGGTTTGAATATGCATAATGTGTGAACATTTGGTTAAGAGTCGAGAAAAGTAGATGAAAACAAAATATCCCATGCCAGTTTCCTCTATCTAACTAAAGTACTAGACCAACACGAGTCTCGATCTATAGAGAAGAATTAAAGCGTAAGAATACTTGGCCATTAAGTCTGCTCTCTCTCTCTCTCTCTCTTAGGAGGGTGTGCATATATGTGTGTATATAGGTGAGTTTGATTAGACAGTGTTAGCACATTGCATTGTCAGTGAGAACTGAAAAGAAGCAACCGATCAAAAGTTGAAGGAGAGAGAGATGCCTCCACCATGGGGACCGCCAGGAGGGCCTCCCGGAGGGGGCGGTGGCCCACCGGGGTTTGGTTGCTTAGGCGGCCTCTGTAACGGTATATGCCGCCTTATATCATCTTGGTGAGTCACTTGTAATTAATTAATTAATATTGTATAATGCAAAATGTACGTAGCTCGATCGATCATCTAATTATATATCTCATCTTTAATTGGTGTGTATGTAGTGCTTATATCCTGTGCTGCTGCTGCCTACTAGAGAGCTGCTGTGGACCATTGTTTGGTGGGCCGGGTGGTGGTCCTGGTGGCCCGGGAGGTGGTTTTGGTGGGCCCCCTCGCTTTTGATTTGATCAATATATATATAACATGATCATGATCATGATCATGTTGTGTAGCTGCTATGCTTGCTGATGATGTTGATGATGATGAAGTAGTACGTAGTCATGGAATAACAAAGTGAGATCGATCGATATGTTGGCTTGTTGCTGCTCTTCTCATGTGTTGTTGCAACTTGCAACTCCATCAATATTCGATCCATCTCTCTTACCTTGATTTTCGATCTTTTAGTTTTACCTAGTTGATGTATGGACTGATCAATTTACTTGCTGATCAACTGATCACTTAATTTTCAGTTTCGCATGCATGCATATTTATCACAAAAGCCTAATTACCTTAGTTATGATTTTATTAGTTTCAATTAATGAGGTTCTGATTTGGTGGTTCGGCATTATATATAAAATATAATATAATATTTGGCTTCATTAGTACATTTCCCTAGCTAATTTCTCAGATGCAAGCAGAAGTTCTTTATATATATTATCAAGTCTTTCATATCCATTTAAGTTAATAAGTCAATTACATATATATACCAACAAACAACAAATACTATTCGGACCTTAAAATAAAAACAAGAACACATATTCTGACTTTTGATGTGACCATTAACAAATATTATCCGTGCACCCTGATTAAAATATTTAAACAATGAGATCAAAATATGGAATAATCACTAGAAACAAAAAATCAAATGCTACCATGTCAGTTAGTATCCCAAAACATATAAAAACGTGGAACATTTTGAACATTAGCTATATATTTACAGGTTGAAATTAGAAGAGTAGATGGGTAACAACCGTGGTAACCTTATCCTAATTTCCTAAAACCATGCGACATGTGTATGATCAGGTGGCTTGGCCTCTTTACTTACCAGTCCAAGAAACAGCTAGAAATTCCAACAACACTCACCCAAATTTCCAATTAAACCCTCCCTCTTTTTCTCTTGGAACTCTATAAATATACAACAATATATTTTAATTGTTCAATTTGTATATTCGTTCTTATATTAGCTGAATAATTGTTTTCTGGAGAGAGATGCCGGGTTGGGAACTGCCGCCGGGAGGACCTCCAGGGCCGCCAGGGCCATGCGGTTGTTGTGTATTTTGTTGTGATGGCATAAGCAGGCTTTTATCTTCATGGTGAGTAAATATTAAAGACAAACCTTAACTCTCAACGTGGTTGTGTTTACATTGCATGCGCTCGATGTCATTAAATTACTTGAGAAAAAATAGTTCAATTTAACTTGCAACTCATCAACTGCTTAATTTCAAAAGGAATACAAGTACCATCAGTTGCTAATTAATATCTTGCTCTTGTGCATGAGTAGCAAATTTGTATTTTCTTTGAGAAATAAGGTGTTGTTCGTTATTTATGTTGGCAGTTTCTATCTCCTGTGCTGTTGTTGCATCCTAGAGAGTTGCTGTGGACCTGTGTTTGGTGGGCCACCTGGACCTCCTCCAGGGCCTCCTGGGCCTCCCCCTCCCTTCTGATCAGCCCAATTTGCTAATTAGACCCACTTGCTATTGGTTACATGTAGACTGTAGTGCAATAGGTGATAAATATGTATTGTGAACTATTGTGAATTATGTTTTTTATTTTTTATTTATATATCGTTAAAATAATTCGAGAAATGTTCTTTTACCAAACTGTTAATCTAAATAATCATTCATATGGATACTTGTGATCTAAACTGTTCATGTACTGCAACTCCACATATTTTATTGTTAATTTAACAATATCAGAATTTCAAAAATGGAGTAAAGAACACAAAAAGTACCATCAGAAATCAGAAATAATCCTTCCTCGTACAAAATGTTATGTGAACTATTGATTTTGTGTCAAAAAATTACACATGCAACGCAAGTGCATGAAACATTTGTAGAACGCATTTTGGAGCCTATGGACATAATAAGCCTTTTCCTGCTCTACCATACAACATTATCAGAGAAATCAATACTTCTTCGACACTGTGTCCTGTGATGTTAAATGCATCCGCTACGAATCAGCTGCTTCGTCTTCTTCATCATCTTCTTCAGGTGCCTCTCTCAACCACTGCAACATTAAGAAAGACGGGATGCAACGGTTGTGAAAAAAGACTAACATAATATGAAACTTAATTAATACATCATCTGTGTGAGCCATCAATTGCAAATTAGTCTCATGTCGCATGCATGGACAATGCTGGTAATTACGGCCATGCAGCCTGTTTCGACAAGACTTTTTTAATACATACATGAAAATCGAAAAAGTGATAAATCATTACACACTCAGACACAGATATATGTGGAACTTGTCTCGTAAACAACTGCTGGCATCCACTGATACATCAAAATATGAAGTGTTTCCAAACTGGAAAAAAATAACAAATAATTGCAATGATGTAGCGTATACATCATATTATAAAGAGAATTAGATGATTGCATAAGGTAATAAAGATATAATTGAAAAAAAGTTCTTACTTGAATAAACTTTTCTGCCTGCTTGACAAAAACTTTATCTAACTCATCAGCCTCTTTCTTCTCATCATCCCACCTTAGAATAGCTTCTTCTTGTATAACTTCTTGGTCATACAGTTCAAACAATATCTGTAAAGGAAAATTACAGCAATCAAAAGAAAAATTAAACTCGTCAACTTCACAAATGCAATTGACCATAGAAAATAAAAAAAGATAAGTTACAAAAAAAGAACTCAGCAAACTTTGGAAAATCTCTTATTTCGAAATCTTTCTGTGATGGCTTTATCCATAGCTTTGTTGCTCAACAAAGAAAGGCTGGCAAAGCACTAAGCACAAACATGTCCGCCATTTATCCAGGAACATACAAGTTTCTACTTACTAAACCATGAGTGTAGAATTGTTGTATCTAGTTTTACAGATGATCACAAGTTATGTATGCAAACATACCTTCTCAAACACAGAGGAGAATTCCTTAGCCGACTCCAAACACATCTCTTCAAATTTAAGTATTACTTCAATCTGAAAAGTATTCAACAATGAGCATCACATTAGCAACCATCAAAACTAAGGGATCTTGGTGTCCAGTACTATATTAACTTTAAAACGGTGAGTATAAAATTAATTCCATAAGTGAGAAATTATCCTATGAGCGAACTTAATATGTATCAAAAAACCAAGGTAAAATATGATGTTTGTGGCGCACTTTGGACATCTTTCATGTAACCAAGTTCACTGATGCAAAAGAACATAGTAAATTTAAATGGTTGAAAATGTGCATACAAGTATTATTCAAAAGGATTAAAAAACAAACCTCCTCATCTATGTCTGGTAGGTAATACTTCAGCAGTTTTTTCCAATTTGTAATTACATTGGTAGTAGCTTGAACCAATTCACCTAAGAAAAAGAAAGCAAACATCAATTTGGTATCACCATATGACAAGAAACAAGACATTCATGCTGTAAAATGAAGACATTCATGCTGCAGATTGACAAAAAATTAAAGAGTATAATTGTACAATCAAGACATTCATGCTGTACAACAGACTTACGAAACCTTGGCTACCTCGTGTATGTACATTTGAATTACCCTTTTGTGATCTTAACCAATAAAATAAAGAAAACCCATTCCCAGCCCCAAACCACCCAGCCAACTTTTCTTTTTTCAACTAGTGTAATTAATCCTTTTTACTTCTGACAACAATACCAATTGTTAAACAAGAAATACTTTCACTGACCAAATCCATAAGTTGGTGAAATTATTCCCAAAAAAGAAGAAGTGAAAAATGGCCTCATCAATTACTACCCAGCATAATCTCTTATAAGTACATTTCTCAAAGTATAAATTCAGGTTTCCAATCATAAAGAATTTTCACTAAATGAAAACCGACACTCTACATAATGGGAGAAGAATAGCAGGCTGAGGAAAATTTACTTGCTGTGCCATGTGGAGTTTCTAGTGCCAATTTCATCATTGAATAAAATATAGCTCCAGCACAGTCTGCAGCTACCTTGTTGTAGGACAACCTGCAATGGACAAAGAGTGACAATCATCAATCGCCAAAGAATACAGGCTAAAGCATTATATTAATAAAAAGTTCAAAATATTTTGTATGGTTGATGAAAAAATGTCTGTTGTCAGTGAAAACCAAAATACACAGAGGGATAAAAGGGCAGGTGAGAAATGAAGCCACTGAATGTAATCAAGTGATCGTGGATGGTTTAATTAAAAAAATCAAACATAAATTATCACAGTTTCATTATAAAACTTGACATATCAACAGAAATTAATCCTCGTTTTGCATATCTTTAGAAGAAATAAGAGGTGCAATACACAAGCTACAAAGTAATAGATAGATCTCTAAGAAAAAACCAAAAGAATACCTCAGTGAATTCACTTCTAAGACAACATGATCTACTTGTATATTTTCATGCACAGCTCTTAGAAAGGTTGCTTCAACCTGGAGATAACAATGAAATTGTTGCAGTTTACTTTGTAACTTCATACGTGTGTATTTACCATCAGCATTCTAGTAGGCATTGTTTACCTCTTTCTCAAAGTAGATAGAATCATCTCTGGACTCTCCATCATCATCATATTCAGAATCATTAGAATCAGGTTTCAACTCTCCTGAAGGTGGGAGAGTGCTGCCATCTTGATTCAACTCCAGATCATCTTCTGCAGCATGTATTGCTTCAGCCAGCTTGTCTACAGGTATGGGAGCAACTGAATGCCTCCACTCTTCATCATGGCCTCCTTCACAAATTGACCAAACATAACCAACACCACCAGTACCAAGCTGATCAATAATAGCAACTGGTATCAGAGGATATCAAGCTATGCAGCAGTATAATCAACAACATATCAGAAAATTGCTAGTCAGGCTCTCTTATTTCATTACTTACTAGAGGAAAAGATGGGAACAAGAACAATGTCATAGTTAATCATTACATGAGCATTACCACTCTTAGGAGAATTATACAAGTTTCTTTAAGTAGCACACATAGAAAAATCCAAAAGTACTAAGAAAGAAAAAAATTGTTCTCAGACCATTGTGGCTCCAGGACAGCATCCCTGCTTTTAAATCCTTATTTTTCCATTTCAAAACCTTTTTCCCTTCTAACACCATTACAAGCCCTATATCCCCAAGATTATCATAACTTTTCCCCAAAATTAACCCTAACCTTAGTAATATAATACCACTATCAAGATTGTTGGAAATAGTATTAGAAGAAATTTATCAAATTTGCGACTGAAAAAATAAGTCAAGTATATTTGACACAACAAGGCTAGATGGTGAACTGAGAACAACACAGAACCAAATTTTATAGCTATGGGCTAACCTCAGATGTAGGCCAACATTGTGTCTCCAATAGCTGGTTCGTTATTTCCCCATTTAATTTATCCACTGTATGAGTAATAGCTGCGCATAAAAACTCATAATAAGGGCAAATATTACTGGGAGAAAAAATTCATATCTTTTACCATCAATAACTTGTACAATAAAAGGAATTAAATGAGGTTAAAAACACGTCCCTAAAAAAGTATGAATGCCAAATGCACTAGCTATGTCTAGACAAACAAAGTTGAAGATCAATAAAATATCATCAGAACAATAGATTACATATCCAATATATAAGTATTATTATTCTTCGGCAAGTAATTTTCCAGTTTTCCCAACAAAGACAGTGTAAGCTTTATGCCTCCTTCAAGTTCCATATTCACCTCAAAAAACCATCCTTGTTCCAAAACGTTTACAGTCTAATTACCTAAAATATCTAAAGACCAGCTATCTGATAATAAAAGAGTCCCTAAAACTATAATTGGGCTAAGGCCATGCTTTTGCAAATAACAGAATTCAACAGGACCAAACGTGAAGAGAAGGGACAAAATGCAAAAGAATTACATGAAATTTCTGCAATTCCACTGCTATTGTCAGCATACTCCAGCTCCTCGTCACTATCTTGCTTAGTTGGCTGCTGAAGTAGAGATACCTTTGAATATGAAGGAACAATAAATTGTTGCCCTACAACAACCTGGAGGGTAAACAATCACAAACATTTTTAATTCTATAAAAAATAAAAATAAAAAGGATTTATAACATGGTAACAAAAATTCGGATTATAATACATATATATATATTATAATCCGAGGGCCTTTGGGCTAGTAAACTGCTTGACAGTGTATAATTTTGTTCAGTTATATTTTGAAGCATTATAATGGACAAGAAAGAAGAACTAGCATGTGGCAATTCCATATAGTGCTACAACAGGATTTAGTGGCACATACCTTGAAAGACAACACTACACCAGGTTCCAAAACTGCTCCAGACTTCATTATCACTCCATTACATACTATGGCATGCCTTAGCTTGCAACCATCTTCAATGGTGACATTATCCCATATATAGGAACCTTCTATGGAAACATTTGATCCAATAGAGCACTCTTCCCCAATAACAGAGTTAAAAATTTTAGTGTTGTTCCCAATCTTGGTGCCATTCCCAATGACTGTAAAAGGACCAATCTGTGCAGAGCGGGATTGCCCTATTTCTGAAGAGTAGCTAGTTTATCAAATCAAACATAATGAGATAGAAAATAGCAAACTGATTAAGTTTACGATTAGCAGACTATTTCAGAAGCAAGGATGTCATGCTAGAGCACATCACTCAACTAAAAGTGGTAAGTAAATAGGTGCTGAAACAATGCAACAGATATCTAAAAATTTATATTGTGGTACTAATTCTTGCTAATAGACCAAGTGAATGCTAACTTCACTGAGTAAAGTTCACGTTATTTCAGCAGCTGAGTCAGACGGGGAATGTATTCTTTTTTTAAGTTCACATGCTTATAACAAAAGAAAACAGGTATTAGTTCAATTCTAGGTCACAATATAATTATGTAAGGATCTTAGGAACTATAAGTCAACTTATTATAGGCAGTGGCTAACATAGTTGGTAAAAGTCTCTTCATATTATACTTACACCAAATAATACAGATAAATCTCACCTTCGATAGGGAAGAGGTAGAGTGTAAAGGTGGGGAAGGAAGACAAAGAGTTTCTGTGGCTTGGTTGACAATATAAATTCAGAATTAAAAGAACTGGCACAGAGAATTAAGAAAACTCCAAATAATTCGAAATTCTATAAGCACATAGCCAAACATAATAGAGAACACATTGCTAAATCAAAACATAGTTTCCAGAATATAGGTTAGATGTAACTGAAAACCAGAATCTTCTCGAAAGGCAGGACAGGACACTTAGCATACAGCATCTAGAAGAACAATTATCAACATAACCACTGGGGTAATGTACCTAAATACAGTAGCACAAATATAGAATAAAATTACCCCACACCAATTATAAATATCAAAGATCACTATTTTGATCATTACCTGATGCTCGATACATCCCCTGTCTTTCTAGTTTCGTTGAAGAATTCCCAAAAAACTTAACTTCTGGCACCAATGGGTAAGTCCATCTCTGAATTATGTCCTTACTAATTGTGTCATAACTTCGAAAGTTGTCAATCCTAGCTGCATAACTCGAGTGAATTTCATGCGTGTAGATTTTGTAACCCATAATCTGAAAGGACAGATGGTTCCCTTATGAGAATTGCAAAGTTTAAAAAAAAAAAAAACATGGAGATAATTGTGTGTGTGTGTGTGTGTTTTGATGGTTCCCTTTGTCTACTTTTTTTTTTGTAAACTTACGTGCGTACATAAGTTTACAAAAAAAAAGTATCACTTGTTACAATTCTATGCCTTTGTAAATAGACATAAAGAATCTCTAGATTAAGCAGAATATTGAGCAACTTACAAAGCTGTTTCTTCAATAACAAATTTTTTAATGACTACGAAAAATCCCAAATACAAGACAAAGGCACATCACAGATATATGGCAAGTATTATAAATTTTCTACCACACTGAATAAATAACAAATAAAAAGATACAAAATCCAGACAAAAAATTTGAAAGAAGAGAATAAGGTGTAAAAACAATAACTAGTCTCAAAATAAGGCCGATGAGCCACACTGCTTAGCCCTGGGGTAGATGTCTAATAAGAGACTTACATCATCAACAAGCAAACCCTTCAGGAAATGACGACGTAGATGTTGATAATCAAAATTGTCTGTGAAAAGGCCGAGGACTTCGGGAGAGCAGATGTCAATATGGCAATCCTGCAGGTAAGACCAAAAAAAAGTTGGTGCAACTTTTTTTACAATAGATTCGCACCATGGACCTCACAGAGTAGTTGAATATCAGAAAGATTCTTCAACAGGCATTCTTCACCAAAAAAAATTAAGAGTTGTTGAAGATCAGCAAAAAAGGAACAAGGTAGAACTTTTCTATAAAGATAAATAAACAATCTGAAGCTAAGCATAAAATTTCAAGATAAGAGCTTGAGATGTAACCTGTTTGTCATTATGCAGAGAAATTGAAGGGTTATCAGTGAGCAACAACTTATCAAGATATATAGATCCTTTTTCATGGTCTGCCTTGTCCTCATAATATAAAAGCTGCTTTGTATTAGGATCTATTGCCACAAACAGTTCATCAGTGCCAAGTCGAGACTGATGAGTGATTTGAGAAGGCTTTGACCGCTTAATAACTATGGTCATTACAGAATTACTATCTTTCTTTCTTCTCTCTTTATGTTCTTGAAGCACCTGAGTAAGCGACATGTTGCTCACGGTATCCCCGCTAATTAAGACAAAATCTCCATGTATCTTTAGAGAAAAAAAAAATGGTAAAAATGTTACTATATGAAACTTGCTGGAACTTTAAATTTCATAAAATTTAAAATAATCTCAGTAAATAATTAAAATTTTAACTCCAAAAGGAGGGGAAACTAGAACCCTAAAAAACCTTGAATTCTATTACATATCTGAAAATTAGAAAGAAAGATGAGTAATTCTCAGTAAATAATTAAAATTTTAACTCCAAAAGGGGGGGAAACTAGAACCCTAAAAAACCTTGAATTCTGTTACATATCTGAAAATTAGAAAGAAAGATGAGTAACTAAAGTTTAACAATGTAAATAACACACAAGACAAGTGCTTGAGATGAAATAAAGTATAACATTCTTCAGAATCACAAGAATAATGTGTATATTGATCTTCTCTGAAAATGAAGAATATAGCCTAAGTCTGAGTATATATCCAAATTATCATAAATAGAATAGGAAACAGAAAGTTGAGATATGAGCATACCACGTTGCGCTCATATATTAAGCGCAGAGCATCTCCAGCACTAACAGAATTGTGTGACTCTATTGTTGTGACTGTGAAGTTTGGTTGAGAAAACCACTCAGAACTCTCCAAATAATTAATCACTTGCTTGGAGTGAGCACAGCAAAAAACAAAAACCTCCTCAACACCCGCAGACTCAAGCCATGCTAAGGTGTAATTGATCATCGGGACATTTACTAACGGCAAAAGTACCTTCATCAGCAAAGAGAAATAATAAACATGACAATGAAAATTTGCATCAACTACATAAAGATACGCACACACCAAAAAATAATAAACATGACAATTAATGCCAGACATAACAAAATTACTACCTACAAGTTTATATGTACACCAAAAATCCAAAGAAAAATTGCAAAATTTTCTGAAAGCTTTTGTGTTCCATTACAATAAAACAGCATTACAAATAAAATACGCACACACATACATTCAAATACAGATATACATATGCACTTATGTACATACATGCATACATAAGCACCAACATATGCATATACATAAAATATATAATATATGTACATAATGAGAGATAGAGATAGATGTACTTTGGGGCGTTCGAGGGTGATGGGTCGAAATTTGGTAGTAAAACTATCAGCTAAGAGGATGGCCTGCAAGGGGACACGAGCCAATTCATCAGGGTCCTCTGAACCCCTAGATGCACCTTTTTTCTGTGCACCCATCGTCCTCTTCTTCTTCTACGAACGAATTACGATAAATTACGGAAAGAACAGTGAACTGGAGCTATCAATTTAGAAAAACCCTAATTAAAACCTCACTGTGTAACACAGCTTCTGTAGCTTATTTGACTGTTGAGTATGGAGGTCTGTTTTCCTATGCGGTGACGGAGTTCGCCGTCAGATTCACTCACCATTCAGGAATTGCCACGTCACTCTCATTATATTGTCCGAAACTCCTTTCTACAAATCTGCACCTAGTCTAATTCTTGGGCTGGGCTCAATAAAGACCCAAATTAAACCCATATATTAAGATGCATGGGCCGAATGGGCTAACCAATGAGTATGAACAGTTTATCAGACCTAACAAAAGCCTGTTTAGATCGTGGGCTTCAGGCTTTTTTATGACCATGGTTTATTAGAAAAATAAAGTTTGTAATTAATGTTTATTGAATTGTATCTATAATTCCCTCCTCATTTTTCATGGTCATAATTACTATTTTGAGAAGTGTTTTTGAAAGAGTGAAGCAACAAAGAAATATATACATATATATGTTCCTCCAATTACATGCTCTCAAGTCTCAACAAAGGACTAGATGCATGTTGAGTGCAACAATTCAATATGCAATTACTTGTTCAAGGAAGATGGCCTATCAAAATCACCATGAACAGCTTTCATTTAATCTTTTCTAATAAATTTCAATTAATGTAATAAATGATACCCGTTCAAATGAACTTTATATTTATACAAGGATTCTAATTTTCTTTGTTTGCATTATGCTCGTAAATCTCTGTCACGTTTAGGGATGGCAAAAATCCCCGCGGGTTCGGGTTTTAATGTAATAAATGATACCCGTTCAAATGAACTTGATATTTATACAAGGATTCTAATTTTCTTTGTTTGCATTATGCTCGTAAATCTCTGTCACGTTAAGCATTGTTGGCTTACTTGGCTCCTTGTTGTGACATGAGTGGATTTTTATATTATTTTATATAAAACATTTTCTCGTTAATAATGTTCATGAATTACTATTCAGTGGACAAAAGTATTGGTGCATGCATGCCCTACATGTGCCAACATTTCTAGTCATGTGACTTATGAGGACATTATTTTATTGAAACTAAATAAAAAAAAGTGCTTGGTTGTTTATTTCATATTTTCATTTATTTATTTTTAATATAAAAGTATTAGAATTCTATAATATTGTGCAGGTTTTGAGATGATATTTTGGGGGCATTTTCACGTGATCCCCGCCATAATGCTAGTATTTCCTGATTCGTTATTTTTAAAGTTGGGCATTTATAAATATTATTTTTGGGTTACCAACTTACCACTTTCCACATTTTATTAATTATAATCACACCCACCTAGTTCTAAATCCACCATCATAACACGTGGACTGATCAAGACACAACAGTATCAATATGGATCTGAATCCAAGTTATGATGACCCGATATAATAAGTTGAGGCATATTTGTAATTGTGAAAAGTAGGAAGAAAAGTTAAAAAGAAATACAACTTTATCTGTAGTTACGTGACTGGCATCAAACGTCGACGTCGAAGGAGTTAAGACTGTAACATCTTATGGGGTCTTAGTACTTGGAGGACAGTACACTGCCAGTGTGGGACCTCTGACTGTTTTTTTAAACCCCTTTGCACTCTTCACCACGCCTAATCCACCAATCCACTCTCACCACGTCACAACAAAGCAAGGGAAATTTCCTTATATTTAATTTTAGTTTTCATTAATTTACCAAAATATAATTGAAAAACACTTTTATATGGACTTTTCTTTGTCAGAGTAGAAACAAAGTGATTAGCTAAGTCATATGGAAAGAGACGTATCTGGACCAAATATGCAAAAGAAAGGGACTAGAAGTTTTATTAATACTTTTGTTTAAAATGCAATCCTATTAATATTTTATATGGACTTTTCTTTGTCAGAGTAGAAACAAATTGATTAGCTAAGTCATATGGAAAGAGACGTATCTCGACCAAATATGCAAAAGAAAGGGACTGGAAGTTTTATTAATACTTTTGTTTAAAATGCAATCCTATTAATATTTGTTTATGGTTTTTCGAAATTGAATTGTTCAACCCAATTAATTAGTGTATTTGGTTCAAGAAATTTTTATTATTTATTCATTAAAAAGAAAAATCATATATCACTTATCAATTTTAACACAACTTCTTGCATTGTTATATAATATATTAATATGGTCCATTTTATCAACTCAAACAATAAAAAAACTAACAAAATATTACAAATGCAATTCAATGGACTAAAATACACCTATTGTTTGTACTAGAAGTGTGTATAGGAGTTGATCCAAACTCAAACTAAAATTCTTGATTTGAGTTCAAAATTTGAAAGGAATTTAATTTAAATTGAATACACTCAATTCATGAATAGTTATAGAATTTGAGTTGAATTCAAATTGTACGAGTTAATTATGTTAAATTCAAACAATTTTAGATTGCTAAATTTTCTCACAATAATTATTATCACATTACACAAGTATGGCATGTATGATTTATCTAGTCATATCTTAGGACTTTGGTCATAATTTTCTTAGCAAAATAAAAGTTTAGAAGTCCAGGCGATATTATAAATTTCCCAATTTGGTCTTAATTATTTGGTTTTTCTTTTTCTCTTTTTAGCAATAATACTTTTATTTTTAATTTGTTTTCCGACAATAACTCGGAAAAGTAAAAAATAGATTACATATATAGCCATTTCCCACAAGGCAAACAGGAGCGTGTGGCTGAGTTTTAGTATGTTTCGGCTTCCTCAACGGTATTTAGTCCATCGATGCCACACACTGAACCCTACAGAAACAACCTCTCACCACACGATCAAAAACCCGACCATCTCAGTCACGACAACCGACGGTCAGGATCTAAATCACCCGATAAATTTCGTAGTAATGGCCGTACCAGATAAAACATTAACCACCTCTTGTCTGTTTCGTTTTGGGTCCTCCTTCTCTGTGTTTCGCCTTAAGTTGATCACACGCCTATCTCTCTCTCTCTAGAAACTTTTTCAATCCCTCTACAAATTTGCTTCCATTTTCTCTCTCTATCTAGAGTCTTCTAATCCTCCGCAGTTTAATCAATCATAAATCAAAATATCCGCAAATATTTTCTTTCTCATTTTCCTTCATCTTCTTCAACTCAAATTTCGTTTCGTTTGGCTAAGCAAAAAGCAAATCCTTCCGGAGCTGCGAAGCTTTTCGTTTTCCCGAGAAGTTGAACGCAGAAATTGAGTTCCAGCTAATTCTGTTGGAACTCTCTCTGCGTGAATTTGACATTCGATCCAAAGCACAAGGCTCAATTCTATAAAGTTGCATAATTTGTGTAATAGCAACGAATTACAAGCTCCGTGAGTGCTTATGCATGTTCTTCGAACCTCTTTGGTAAGCATTTTCTTACGAGTTATGACATTTAAAAATGAGATTATTTTTTTTGGTTTTCGTTTGGTTTCCGAGAAAACTGGGGAAATGGAAGGAAACTTAGCTAGTTGTTTTTTAAATTCCAAGACATTCCGAAAGTGGATGTTTTCCTACATTTCCTCAGAAACCAAACAATGCATTGTTCTGGCCAAGAAACAAAACAAAAACAATGCATTGTTGTAAGGGTTACCATTTTGTATACATACATGTATGTAACCTATTATTGAAAGCTCATTTAAACTTGTTCTCTTTTTGCATTTTGATTTCCAAAATTTGCTTTTGAAAACTCAGAATATGTGTTTTAGAAGCTTTGAAATTGAATGTGAGATTAATTAAAGGGCTTAGCTTTTTGGTCGCTGTTATGAATAACATGCCTTGTCATTTTGATGCAGGGCTCATAGGGTTTATGATATACAAAGATTATTGAGATGGACAGTTCGGAGATATAGATAACTTGAAGTGAATACGAGGCTTTTAAGGGAATCGGAAAATTTTTCTTTTGAACGATAATCAAATTAATTTATTGTGTGTTTGCTGTTTAAAGAGACGGATACAATGGCTGCACATTTGACCTATTTGATGTCCAAATTACAAAATCTATCCACTTCCGATCACGCCTCTGTGGTTTCCATGAACCTATTTGTGGCGCTCCTTTGTGCTTGTATTGTGATTGGGCATCTACTTGAGGAGAATCGATGGGTGAATGAGTCAATCACTGCCCTTTTGATTGTGAGTATTTGCTTTGGTTACTGATGAAAATGTAAAATAACAAAAGAACAGAGAATTTTGAATTATATTTTATATGTGTGTTTTGGCAAATTGTGAGTGATTTTATGTTGTTTGTTGGCAGGGGGTCTGTACTGGAGTTGTTATTCTTCTGATCAGTGGAGGAAAAAGCTCGCATCTTTTAGTTTTCAGTGAAGATCTTTTCTTTATATACCTTCTGCCACCTATTATTTTTAATGCCGGGTTAGTTTTCTGTCATTGATCTAGTTGTTTTTGCAGAGATAAAATCCTAAAAATAAATGATAAAATCAGTTGTTTTTAGGATTTAAGCAATTTAAAACCATCATTTTGTTGAACATTGGAATATTCTCTTGTATAATGAAGCAACTCAAAATCATTTACTTCAATCCTGCTAGCAGCAGTATTGAGGTTCCCATTTGCCATTATCTTGGTTACTCTCATATTGGTGACTAATCAATAAGATTTTTCTTCTCCAAGGTTATGACACATGCTTTGGTCCTTGCTATTTGTACCAGGTTTCAGGTGAAAAAGAAACAGTTCTTTGTTAACTTCATTACTATTGTAATGTTTGGTGCTATTGGTACATTAATATCCTGCACCATCATATCATTAGGTACGGCTCACAACTCTTTACATGATGTGTAATACTTCTTAGTAGCAGTTATGACTTATGATTTATGACACATGCCTTTCTTCTTGGTAGATAAAACAAGTGTGATACCCGCATCTGAACAGTTAACTTACTTTTTCTTTGCATGACTCAGGTGCTATGCAAATCTTTAAGAAATTGGACATTGGTTCGCTGGATTTAGGGGATTATCTTGGTACTATTAATTTTTCTTTCTCACTAGTGTATTTATATTTTATTTGTGTTCTCAATGTTTAAACTCCTATTTGCAGCAATTGGTGCAATATTTGCTGCAACGGATTCTGTATGCACGTTGCAGGTATGTCACACATCAATGTTACATCTGACTTCTCAAGCAAGTAAAACACTAACAGTTCAAAACTAAAGTTGTTTACCCAATGGTCCAGGTGCTCAATCAAGATGAGACACCTTTACTCTACAGTCTTGTATTCGGTGAGGGTGTCGTTAATGATGCTACATCTGTGGTGCTTTTCAATGCTATCCAGAACTTTGACCTCACTCACCTTGATTCCAGAATTGCTTTGCAGTTTACGGGAAACTTCCTTTATTTGTTTTTTACAAGCACCATGCTAGGAGTGTTTGTGAGCCCCTCTCTCTTTTTTGTGTGCCCACAGACAAGCGTGTATTTGTAAATATTGTGTTTTACCTGGGTATAATTTGTCTCTCTTGCAGGCAGGGCTGCTTAGTGCTTACATTATCAAAAAGCTTTATTTTGGAAGGTATGTTGTTAGAATCAATATACTAAAGTCCATGCCTTGTTTACTTGGTATGCCAAAATAGTATCCCAATTTTTTTAGTATAGGGTTGAAAATTTCTTTATTGAAACTGCGTCAGTGTTTTGAGAATATTCTTTTTACCTGACAACATGGTTTCTGACATAATTCAGGCACTCTACAGATCGTGAGGTTGCTCTTATGATGCTCATGGCATACCTTTCATATATACTGGCTGAAGTAAGCTTCTCTATAACTCTGGGCTTTCTTCCCCCTCCTTCCTAGCTTCAAGTGGTCTATATAGATCTTATTGCTTTTGGCATATAAACAACAACACTCATGGCAATATATTTGATGTGTGTTGCAGTTATTCTATTTGAGTGGCATCCTCACTGTATTCTTTTGTGGGATTGTGATGTCCCATTACACCTGGCACAATGTGACTGAGAGTTCAAGAGTCACAACCAAGTATGGCTTCCTGAAGATTACCTCAAAGCCATGTGAATGCAATGGTCATATGTAGGACACATATCAACGGGTCGTTTAACTAATTGTTTAACTTTGTTGACAAATTTTTACAGGCATGCTTTTGCAACCTTATCATTTGTTGCTGAGATTTTTATCTTCCTATATGTTGGTATGGATGCCTTGGACATTGAAAAGTGGAGATTTGTAAGTGATAGGTATGTCCTTGTATTATTGTATATGTACACAAAATGTTTGAACCTTGTATCTTTTCATTTGGAATATTATCTCATCATATCTATGGCACAAATTATAGAACATAACGGAGTAATTAATAACTGTCTATCGGTGTTAATGTGGTGAGTTAATAACTGTCTATTTTGCAGTCCTGGAACATCAGTGGCTGTGAGTTCAGTACTGCTAAGTCTTGTGATGCTTGGAAGAGCAGCTTTTGTTTTCCCCCTATCATTTTTGTCGAACTTAGCTAAGAAAAATTCAAGGGAGAAAATTAGCCTCCGGCAGCAAGTAAGCATTCTGTTTCTTTGATGGCTCTACTTTTTGTTTTGTTTTTATTTTTAATTTTTCTATATATAGTGAAGTGAACTAACAAATTACACCAACATTTTTCTTATTGTAGGTGATAATATGGTGGGCTGGTCTCATGAGAGGTGCTGTGTCTATGGCACTTGCTTATAATCAGGCAAGTTATGGAAAATGTTGCTTTTTGAGATATGTTTAAATCTACCTACTCATCACAGGGCAAAAAAATTGGCCTCTCATGAAAACGTTATTAAAATCAGAATAAATATAATTATGTAAAATACTATATCAGGTTTGTGTTTTTAGTGGCACCTTCTTAGTAATCGGGTTTTTTTTGGACAATACAATGCCTTGTATAGGCATTATTTGGAGACATATGCTGGGGATAAATTTTCGGCCTTCTGTCGAATCTACTAGAAATTTATCATCTAATATAATTTCCTTTGAATGCAGTTTACAAGGTCCGGCCACACTCAATTGCGATCAAATGCAATCTTGATCACTAGCACAATAACTGTTGTTCTTGTCAGCACAGTGGTAAGGCGTCTTGTCTCTATGTTGTGTATGCTGTCATCGTCTCAAACTGTACTTCGTTATGTTCTTGAGAACAGTGATTTGCCATTCTTTTTTCTTGGTAAAAATTCTGTGTCTGTATGATTAACTGGGCACTTACTCTGTCAAAGGTTTACCTGTTTTCTTGGAATTATCCAACTAGGTTTAAATTAAGGGACAAATATAGGGCATACAGCTAATGTAGCTGTTCCACAAAACTTTGTGGAACAACTAGATTAGCTGTATGTTGAGATGATTTTTATGGTCTACCAAAGGTTCAATAGTTCTATCCAGCTTGAAGTTTTATATCATATCTTCTCTATTCAAGATGTTTATTTTTTGAGTAACGGTGAAGAAAACAGATGTTTCTTTTCAATGCCAACAGCACCTACATTCATTTCACATTGCCGCAGTTCCACATATTTTTGCTGTCTTATGTATGATACATCATGTTCAGCTTCTTGGACATGGTAATGATTCTTACCACTGGATATCATGTTCAGGTGTTTGGCTTGATGACGAAACCTCTTATAAGGTTCTTGCTGCCTCAACAAAAACAAACAACCAGCATGGTGTTGTCAGACCCAGGCAGTCCAAAATCGGTCATTGTTCCACTTCTTGGGCAGGATTCTGAAGGTGATATTGGTGGCAATGAGTTCCGTCGGCCAGCCAGCATACGTGATCTTCTGACAACTCCAACACATACTGTTCATCGCTATTGGCGTAAGTTTGATAACGCCTTCATGCGTCCAGTGTTTGGTGGTCGGGGTTTTGTTCCCTTTGTTCCCGGCTCACCAACCGAACGGACTAACACTCAATTTCAGTGAGAAGATTGTCAAGGTTTAGGGTGAAATAAATTGTAAGTTGTGTATATCCTGGTAAAAGGTCAACTGATGCAGGACTTCAACTCAGCATGTGATTATTTTTATGAGCTTTTGGACATGGGAGGTAGTGTAACCATATGCTGGCAACATCTTTACTATGTATTTTTTGTATAGCTTTTTTATTTGCTCCAATCATCCAATGGGGATTGCTTCTTGTTTCCTCAAACTACCATTGACAATGTCACATTAATGTTCTATGTGGCCATAAGATCACCAAAGCTCAATGTTTTGTAATGTTTATCAAACAACGTTATAATGCTGTTGTCAATATTATTGAAGGATTTTTTGTTTTAAATTTTTAGGTTTAATTGTGCATTGGCCAATAATGCGTTTCATAAAAGAAAGAAGCAAACAATTAACAAGAAGAAAGGAATAAATAGTCGGTCAGTATGTAAAGCTATCTATGCAAAGCGTAATGGTAGAAACTACATTTACAAGTAATACGTACTATATTTGTTGTGAGATGAGATGGAATCGACTATAAATCACTAGCTAGCTTGTTCACATGTATAATAAACCATTTAATAATACTACACTTATCATATTTTTATACTATAATTTTATACCATCTTACGTGGCAATCTACATGGCATTAATACATTGGATACTAAAATAACAAAAATAAAAACCCTAAAAATAAGTAAAATAACAAAAATAAAAACCCTAAAAATAAGGAAATACCCTGCCAGTACAATAATGACACGTAAGATGTTATAAAAATATGGTGAGAATAGCATTATTGTCAGCCACTATAACATATATTAATTGGACTCACCAGCATATATAGCTATCATGACTTTAACCTAAGTGGTGTCACTCATATAATCAATTATTCATATGTATGATAGACTAATTATGTCGATTCATATATATATGTAAAAGTAGTGATTATTTATACAAGCAGACACTCATATAATCAATTAATCATGTATGATAGATTAGCTATGTAGCCTCAAAACACACAATTCATTCTTTACACGCAATTACACAAACAGACACTCATATAATCAATTGGGGTGATATGTATGATCGCCAAGTTATGCTGGTGGCACTCACATAATCAATTAGTCAGATGTATGATAGACTAGCTATATTGGTTCATATGTATGTAAAAGTAGTGATTATTATAGTACTAGTAGTAGTACATAAAAATTAAATTGACAAAGATATTTAAAATAGCAAGCAGCCTATAGGCTATAGCTAGCTGAAACTAGATGGATTGAGAAACTGAATGAGTCAGATAGCATATACCTACTGCAAGCCATCCCTTTAATTGTACAAGGAGTCTGTTACACATCGCGCTATATAGCTCACACACCAACAAGTGGATTAATCCACCTAGATATATGAGATTGATACTGTTTATGCCATCTTTTTCACCGCAATGACACAAATATAATCGATCGCATAACTATGCTGGTGACATGCACTCATATATTTCCACTATAAATAGGTGGCTGAAGGATCAACATTAATGAAGGACTGAAAGTTGAAAGCATTTGACAACTAGACTAGCCAGCCATGAATCAGCTCCCAATTGTGCTCTTCCTCTTTGCAGTGGCGAGCTCTGCCTTTGCAGAAGCTGTGCCTACTACTGAAACACCCCAATCTGGCTTCAGCCTGCTACTGAAGCACAGCATTGTCTCTTCAAACCTCACCAAGTTCTACATGCACAAAAAGCTTGTCCAAATGTCAAAAAACCATCTTCAGAATTACCCAAACACTGTTGGAGCCCCAATTTCTCATGCACTCAGTGCATACTTTTTTGTGTCGATCCAGATTGGCACCCCTCCATTTCCTGTGAACTTAGCGTTAGATACGGGCAGTACTACAACATGGGTTCAGTCTGCACACTGCAGAATCTGCTTGAAGGTTTCCCAGCCCAACTTTAACCCCGATAACTCGAGCACTTACCGTAGGATGCCTCGCAATCATCCCCTCTGCGTCGATCCATATGCCAAGCCTTCGGGCAAGTATTGTTTGTACGGCATCGAGTACGTTGATGGCCAAACCTCTGAAGGTGACCTCGGGTTCGACACCTTCTCCTTCGAGTCTGGAGATCACAGCGGTAATGGCAGGGTGACGAGTGTTCCACACGTCGCATTTGGTTCAGGGGTCTTCATCCGGAATTTCAGAGACTTCGACAACGACACTTCAAACCCAATTTCTGGAGTCTTTGGTGTTGGCAAGGATGACCCTTCTTCGTTTCTTCACCAATTCAGCTCTCTCACCCTTCTCAAATTCTCGTATTGTCTCCCTACAAGTTTTGGAGGCCAGGGAATGCTTCGTTTCGGAACTCAAGCAGAACTCAAAGGTCCCCATGTCCAAACAACGCCGCTTTTGGGAGCCCCGGACAGCTTTTATTACTTGAAATTGGAGGGCGTGAGTGTGAATGGGACCTTGCTGCCTATTGATCCCAAGTTTTTCGTGTCTGAGGGATATGGGGTCGTAATCGACTCGGGGAGCCCCTACTCTTATTTTGTGAAGGAAGCATACGACACAATTGAACAAGCTGTGGTGCATTACTTTTGGCACAAGTATGGAGTGCACCCTCTGCATCGAACCAGGTTAGGATTTGAGCTCTGCTACGACATGAGCCACCACACCATCTACACCAAGGTGCCAACAATGGTGCTACACTTCCAAGGAGCCAACTACAAACTGCACAGAAGTACCACCTTCCAGGCCTTTGCTCAAGTAAATGAGTACTGTATGATGATGCTCCCAGTCCCAGTTGCTAAAGTTGGTTATCTGCCAAATATTTTTGGAGCCTTCCAGCAGATGAAGCACAGATTGTTGTTTGATGCTGGTGCATCTAAGTTCAAGTTTGCTCCAGAGAGATGCTGAGTCGTTAAATATTACTGTATGGTATCTTATATAGGTAGTGCCCATTCGCTACTTGTCAAGAAATCAAGAAATTATCATTTACCTTATTTGTCATCTACCAATTTAAGGGTGAACCATGAATGCTACCTTTGGGATTAAATGCACAAGTAAAGTAGATTCAACAATGTAATCACCCAGCAAAATAACACAAAACAAGAATAATGATGAACAACTTTTGTTTTATTGGCAATTTCTTCTTTATTATGACTAAAAATGAAAATACAGCAATTATTTTTTAGATATCTGGAATCCAGTCAATTTCATCGGAGTGGGCCCCCATCTTGCCCAGACGCCAGCTAGATAATTTGCAGAAGAAGTAGGCAACGATTCATTCTTGGCTGCAAGTTCAAGGATATAAAAAACTCCTGAGATGGGCGCGGTTTGGCCCCGAATCACTTTTTGAAATACTAATTTCTTGGTGGCGTTGTTGTTGTACTCAGAAACTGCAAAATTTGCGACCTTTATAACATTTGGATCCCTGGGGTTTACGGCCGTCCAACCCCTAACGGGCAGGCCCTCGGAAGCGACAACCAAAGGAAAAACTAAAGTTAGGATTGCGATAAAGTAATGAGGATGCATCGTATCCCTTCAAATTTTGTTCAACTTTCTTTCTTGACAGGATAGTAGTAGTGGTTCGAATTCTAGTCTTGTTGGTGCATGCTTTATATAGTAGTTGGATGGACATGAATATCATCGTTTACGTTGAATGTACTCAATTCAGATGCATTGCATTTAGTTTTCGAATCATTTTTAAATACATTGAATTTTTATACTCATTAATCACAATTAACTCTACCCTAAATTACACATTCAAATCAAATTCATTTGTGAAACACAATTACAGCCACCCATCAGATAAAAAGAACATTAATTGCCATTCCTTAAATTAATTAATTAACTTTTTTTATCAATTACAAATTAACATGCCTTGCTATCTATCCTTTTGGACCTTGTTGTTCTAATTCTACAAATTGTTTGTATTTAATTGGCTGTTAAATCAAATATACACCTTTTCTTTTGTGCCAAAAAAATATACATAGAATATTTTAATTTTCCAGAAATAAATTTGAACTTTCCAAATTTTCTAAAAACTCAAAGGAAAAATTGAAAATTTTACCCTTTAATAAATTAATATTAGTCAAGACGAGTTCATATGAATTTTTCATATATTTTTATGTGTCCAAAAATATTTTGAATTCATTTTTAAAATTTATAAAAAATTAAAAAAATCCAAAAATAAAATAAAGAAGGTAACACATGGCACACATCCAGCAGGCCACGTCCGTGTTTAAACGTCCATGTCAGCCTCCGTTAGATAATGGAAGATTCTAGATTGACACAAATTAGATAATTTAAAGTTGTTTTTGTCATGTTTTGAAATTGATAGTCCAAATTAAGAAACCGCTCGAAGTTTGTAGAACAAAAATATATTTAACCCATTTCAATATAAATTAACCATCAATACATCATAAAAGCCTGACGTAAATATTCTGCTTTGTGCTTGCTTTTTGTATATTATTGAAAATAGGGAAATAAAACATCCAGATTCTCATTGTTTTCACATCTTCTACAAGGGTAACAAGCGATCAAAAATGAGATGATCCATAAGACATCATTGTAAAAGATAAACCGCACACCCATAAAACAGATGTTGGTTACTATCTTAAATTACAAATAAGTATTTTTCTTTTGAAAAATATACAGAAGAAGTAAAGAATTGAGCTAAAAGTGATAAATTGATGGCGGACATTGAGACTGGGACAGCATGGTATAGCCACTACTGGGAGAAACTGGCCTATCATTGTAATTAGGCATCCTCAGTGGATCCCCAGAGACATAGGGGATGGAACTATTTGGGCTAGCATTAGTAATGCACACGGGTGGAGAATCTGTCCTCCCATTTGCGGCCATACTTGTCCCATAACGCCTCGTTAATGCGCTCATATGTGAGGTTGCAGAAGTAGTGCTCCCCAATCCATAAGGTGCGATTGTTGAGTTCATATGTTGGGTAACAAGAGATGAACCTGTCAATCCATAGGCTCCTGCCCCCGTCAGGCTCATGTGTGGGGTAAGGGTAACAGGAGAGGAACCCAACAAACCATAGCGCCCAGCTGCTAAGCTATTATGAGTATCGGGTATGGAGTGTGCCGAATCATAGTATCCAGCAGGGTACTCTGCACCTTGACCTGTGAATGAGCGTGCATGCTGATGATGAGATGCTCGCAGTGAGTTAAAGGGGAAATTGGTGCCATAAGAAGTATTGTGAGCAGCTGCTACTTGCCGACGCATTCCATCTGATGGTTGAAAGTAATCTGCACCTCGACTCTCAAACAAGCCTACTGGCCGAAGATAAGATGGCTGTATTGAGTGTACTGTGGCTGGTGCTCTGAAAGAAGCATTTTGAGCAGCTGAAGATGGAGCTGTCCGGCATTCCTTATTTCTGCTCTGCTTATTTTGTTGAGCCTTAAAATCAGAGGCTGTACGTTTCTTTCCACTTATGTTTTGCACCTGAGCCGCAGGGCCAGAAGCTGTTAAAGTTGCTTTCCTCTCTTTTCTCTGCCTTTTCAGCTGGTTGATGCGTTTTCTGAGGTTCTCAGGAGAATGTTGTGGTCCAACATCAAGTTTGTAATTTTCAATGCATCTTATTATGCCTCTTAGAGAAACTATTTCTCTGTCTGTAATCTCATCCTGCAAGGGATTTAATAAAATAGTGTATATAAGAGATGGCTGTTTGATCTGAGTCTAAGGAGGGTTGATGAATAAACATCACCTATACCTGTGCTTTAAGAGGATCTTGCCCCCTCTTGCAACTCATCCTCCAATCCTTCTTGGCGAACTTTAAATGTGCTCTAAGAAGGGGTACAGGAGGGAACTTTTCAAGCTGTTGAAATGCATGTATGAATCTAATAGCATCAAGTCGCTTATCCTCTGACACAAGTTTCTCGATAAAATCTGTGGCACAAAACAAATTTTCAGGTTTAGCAGACTACACAAAAGGAGATAGAGGGGGGAAAAAAAACTTAATCCAAGGGCATCACATAAGTAAAATCAACCACATTCATATCTGAAATGATGAATATAAACACAAACATTGATGAAATGCAAAATCACAATTTATCAGGAGAAATTCTAACGGCATATATAACAGAAGACAATCACAATAACAAGAGCGTAAGAACAACGAACTTTCAGAATTATGGGAACCAGTATCCATTTACCTGATCACTTCTCAAAGACTTGTCAGAAACTACAAGAATGCATGGTATCTGTTGCATTTTTGTTATAATAAGTATCTGTTGCATATGTCTTAAAAACTTCTGAAATATTTTTCCAACTTTTTCCAAGGCTCCATTTGTTTGATGTAATAATTTCAGAAAACGGTGCTGCTGCCATAGATAAAATCATATAGAGCAGACTATTGCAATTGACAAACTATATATATCATCAAAAAAACCAAAATATTATGCTATAATTGGGGTCATAACTCCAGTTTATATCCAGTCAAGTGTCATTTCAAGGTTATAAGAACCCAACTTTTTAAGAGAAATAAATTGTGTACCTCTTGTTCAAAATTTTGAACAAAATAAAGCATGTGCCAGCCAATTGAAGCAACCTTCAGTTGAATTCTTGGAGCACAAATTCTCATTGACATTTAGAATGAAACTATAAATCATAAAAGATCATTTTATTTTTTCTCAACATCTCATTTTTGTTATGACTAATTGCCTCATTACATTATGGATAACTATCTTATAGTACTCTCTTCAATTGTTTCACACGGCGTACAACTCCTTATGCTTGAAATCAATAACCACAGAAAAGGAAGAAGGAAAAATAAAGGAACAGGAGAGAGACAAATACATCCATCTAACAGAACACCATAATCAAGAAAAAAAAATGTTAAGACCAATCTCTCCCCCTAACCAACCCCAACCCCCCC
>QANT01001889.1:0-13332 GCA_003254885.1 Purshia tridentata | reverse complement strand
AATTCATAAATTTAACCATTTTACTTTTCTTCTGGTTTTATATATATAGATAAATACATGTAATTTGCAAAATACCACTGAAGGACCAAAATTGTNTCAAAGTTCAACTCTTAAGTAGAAAAATAGAAAAGGGAGAAAGAGAGAGGTGAGGTAAAAGTCTAGAAAAGAATGATTAAAAATCGAAAGCCATTTAAAATTGTTTTAATTTAATCTAAGAAGCGGTATTATACCCTAGTAAAGTTGTATGTTCCTCACCTCTTATCATATCTCGTCTCACCAACTTTCCAAACTTGAACCATACCTTTCCATCAAACGTATAGACTTAGAAGAACAAGAAAAGAGTATATTTTGGTATTAACAGAAGCATATATTTACCAAATGTATGTCCTGCAATCTATACATGAAAATACTAATATTAAGAAACACTTTGCTAGGAATTGACTATATATATGCACTTTGGGTCTTGATACCCACAGCTACCAGTTATCTCATGGAATGACTCAACTTTTTCTCCACTTCTCTAACTGAATGACTGGCAAATTATTCCGGTGACCGGCATAAAGGGTCACTGTCCTGCAAGATTGCTTTGATTCCAGCAGGCTCCTACTACTCTGGTTTTAGTTTCAAGGACACACTGCAGGAGTAGTTGCTTATCAGATTAAGTCTTCTACCAAAGGTGAATATATGGGCAGAATAGAAGAAAATAAAGACCAGAAGCAACTATTTACCTGTTGATACAGTAACGCTTTCCGGTGGGTGGTGGACCATCATCGAAGACATGGCCAAGATGAGCATCACAAACGGCACAAAGAACTTCCTGGCGAGGCATGATTATGATGGACAAGTCTAACTTGGACTTCACATTGTTTTCAATCGGCTGGTAATAAGATGGCCAACCAGTTCCGCTGTCAAATTTTGTAGATGATCTGAATAAGAGAGTGCATACATTGATCAGGGTCGAAAAAACGGTAGAGCATAATGTTTTATGACCAATGGAAAGCTTTAAATGAATAGAATTACTCACGTAAATAGAGGTGTGTCACAACATATGCAATGGTAAGTTCCTGGAGTTTTGGTGTTCCAGTATTCCCTGAAGATAAAGAGAGAAAAGGCAGCATAAATTAACAGCTAAAATTGGTTAATGATGTGATGAAAGTAGCAGTCTCCATCAAAATAAGTTGTTTTGGTTTTTTCCTATGCCGAAACTCGAAAGCATAAGCAACAATTTCCATTTCACCATGCATTCAAACTTGTCACTGGTAAAATACAAGGCTATGGGCATAAGATAGCAGAGTCAACAAAAAGCTAAACAGCTCGTACATTAATTCTACATAGATATTTTCCTACTAAACAGATTCAAGGGCATGACATATCTTGTGATATGATCATATGATTGAGAAATTAGAATTTTCTTTTCGAACTTCCTATACATGATGGTCAGGCCATTCAGCCTTCAAAAGCTCCCAAAAAGATTAACTAAAAACTCATATTTAAAATTTCCACGCCAATGAAGCAAATACCTGGAGCAGAATAACAATAAGAAACATACCCAGTGAAAGCCCTCTCTGTTCCCTTTTTACGAGTAACGTAAAACTGATCCTTCGTCAGCCGCTTCTTCCACTCTTCTTCACTTACAGATTTATAGTCAGCCACACCTGTCTCTGCACATGAAATGAATTCTCGATTCTGATTAAACATAAAAATATGAAACGTATGCTTCTGAATTATCCATATTTTCTTGTGCAGTGCAAGATGGAATAAAATTATTTTCAATGTACCAACTAAAAAATGTAAAGCAAATCTCGCTGAAGACATCTAATAACAGCATGTTATTTGTACAAAACTACAAAATATATGAAGCCTGAGAACAGAAAAAACCGAATCTAAATCCTATAATTAAACACGATTTCAAGGAAGGGTAATTGGGTTAGTATGAACCAACAAAATTAGGACAGCCGGAAATTAAATAACATATCTTTTATAAAACAGAGTGAGTGAGAGGAACAAATAATTGGGTACACATCAAGATTATGCATATGCAGATGCAATTAAGACAGCAACAAAATAAGCCATTCAATTTCAATTATTCAATTACACAGCATCTGAGATCAAGTTAATTAAGACAAAAGTAATATCAAACTTTATATAAATGTGCAGAGAGAGATACCTTGAGTGCTGTCTGGTGATTGTGAAGAAGCAGATGAACCCATTGCACGAACAGAGAAGTAAAGCCTTTTCGGCTTGGCCAAAGCTCGAGAACCCAATATAAGATTCTTGGGTTTCAAACCAAAATTGAACTGGGTTTTCCAAGAAATGTAAGCAGTTGTTGTGGGTAAGCTCAAACCATAACTATAAGATGCCATTGACGACCTTAAAACTGAACTATTATACCTTCCACGCTCCAACACCCGCCGAATGGCATAAATTCTTAGCTGAGATGATATTGTACTCTCCATAATCAAGTGATGATGGTGTTACTTAGATCTTGGTCGTTAGTAGTGTATTAGTTCTGTGATTGATTTGACATCGGCTTTTCTATTGGAGGGATCACACAGCTAAAACGGAGTCGCTAGCAGCGGATTCATTCACTTGACACTTGGCTTTCGTTTGGACGGCTTTGGAGAAAGAGGCTCTCTAGTGACCACGTTACATTATTTGATTCTCTTTTCTCGGTGTTATTAGAAGTTTAAAATCAAATGGTTTTTTTCTGTCACAAAAATAAAATTAAAGTGTTTTTCATTTTGCGAATAAGAAAAAGTGTTTTTTTTTGTTAGAACAACACCCAACTTTGGATAGTTTTCTGTTGCGGAAGCCAGGTGCAGAATTGGTACGGAAGAAAGAGGAAACCACTGTACAGTGTAATAGGGCCTTGTGTTTGTTATCTATATTTTGTCCTATTTTTCTCACCACAAGGGAGATTCACCCACCCGACTTTGATTCACCTTTTTCTTTTGTTTTCGGTATGTGTGTGATCCAAATTCTCTGATGGTTTTTTCTTAACTTCGAATTTTAATTTATTTGTTCATCTGTCATGAAAATTATATTAGAAGGAATTTAAGCCGAAATATTTCTCGATTGAGAGACTCAACGATTCGTAAAGCATTCATACTTCCTCATCTAAACGAGAACCTGATTTAGCGGCTTTTTCCAAAATGTGTGAATGTAATAGTGGTGTTTTTCATAGTTTATTAATATATGCTCTCTTAAAACCAAAATGGAACAGTTATATCTTAGCTCGAACTATTTTTCAGCAAGACCTTTCCGGTTGGGGCATCCTAGTAGTAACATGGACATGTAGCCAATTAAATTTGGTTTGAATACGGGTCGAAATTAACCGAACCACCCAATACCGAATCCGAATCTCCCCGAGTTTGATACGCATTACCCAGTGCCTCGTTTAGCAGCACTCGTGTAAGTTTCGCAAGAAAGCTACTTTGACAAAGCCAGTTCCTTTTCCGAAAGAGAGTGAGAGAGGGGGCAATGAGTACAATGAATGCAATAGCATTTTCACCATCAAAACGGTGGTGGCACGACAAAATCCAAGCCCATCTCGCAAACCACACAAACAGAGCAATCAGCACATACCCAAATCTCCAATTCAACACCAACAGCCAAAACCCATCAAATAGAAGACACCCACTTCCTTGTTTTTCCATAGATTCATCAAAAGCTCCAACCCCACCAGCCCCAATCATCATCACAAGTCCACCACTTGTTGTGGTTGGCTCAGCCAATGCAGACATCTATGTGGAGATTGAGAGGCTGCCCAAGGAGGGTGAGACCATTTCAGCCAAGACTGGTCAGACCCTGGCTGGTGGCAAAGGTGCCAACCAGGCTGCCTGTGGTGGCAAGCTCTCTTACCCAACCTACTTTGTGGGTCAGGTGGGTGAGGATGCCCATGGGAAGTTGATCACTGAGGCTTTGCAGGGTGGTGGGGTCTACCTTGATCACCTGAGTACTGTGTCTGATGCCCCCACTGGGCATGCTGTGGTGATGCTGCAATCTGATGGGCAAAACTCTATCATCATTGTTGGTGGTGCCAACATGTCTTGTTGGCCTCAGACTCTGTCTGATGAGGATTTGGAGGTGGTGAGGAATGCTGGGATTGTTTTGCTTCAAAGGGAGATTCCTGACTCGGTCAACTTTCAGGTCGCAAAGGTCAGGGCTTTCTTTTTCATTGTCTTTTATTGTTGTAATCAAATTGGATGTTACAATTTGGTTAATGATAAGAGAAGTTAACCTTTGTAGAATATTGTTGTGTTCTGTTAGATTAGGACCACTTTATATAAGGTGTTTCAGCTTGAAATTTAAGAAAGAAAGTCCATTTACTTTGTTTAACCGGTTATGCTTGGTTCTATGTACAGAATGGAAGATAATTGGCCATATGAGGAATTCAAATTAGTAAGTTTCATCATGTGTGATTATGTATGTTGTGTATTGGAAAGCTTTTAGCTTTTAATAATCTAGGCCAGTGGGCTGGTTGGTTATTGTATCCGTAAGTCTGTGTGGTATTGATGCTTCTTTCAGTTTGCTGGTGAGAATTTGGTATGCAGATCAAAGGTAGAGAGATTGTGAGTTAAACTGGAGGATTTTAGATTAATACATTTATGAGTTATGACTTTGTATGCGGATGCCAAATTAGAGGAACATAAAAGGACCTGAAGTCTCTGAAACAGTATTAACTTAACAGCATACTGGTTCTTTGGTAATCAACGTAATAGCTTGATTGGCATTGTGTGAAAGAGGAAGGTCCGTGTAGCTTCTTAAAGGCATTAGTGAAATCAACCCAACTTAGAGTTTGTTTTATAGAAGAAATGAATTTAGGTCTTTCGGACTAGCTTATTGAATTGAAGAAATGCATTTAGGTCTTTTGGGAAGCTATGTTGTACAATTAAAGTCCTACTTGCAGCATATGTGCATAAATCCAATTAATTTCCTATGAAGGTGTTTGCTGACATGTTTAAACCTCACTGCTGTGGAATGAAATGAGTTAATATGGCTTCTTGAAATGTATACGACAATTATGACTTCTCCAGAGGTGTAATCAATTAAATTGGTGTGAAGGTCTATTGACTTGGATATCTGAGTCTCGAATTGAGGTGTTCTATAACTATGCTTGTACTCTGTTTCCAAAAACGTTGAGGCTTCATTTAGATATGTAGATTAAAAAAGAGGGATTTGGATTTAAATATTCAAGGTAAATTGTTTAATGAGACTTTAGAAGTATAACATATTCATGTTAATAGAACCCACATGTAAATTTGATTATTTGAGGTTAGTCGATTTCAGATACTTAATAAAAAAATGTTGTCTCACTCTTTAAGTCACTTAAATTTAGAATTTCTTTTCAATCCATAACAAAGCGTATCAAAATGCTCTCTTTTTATATGCATTTTTTAGCATTTGAAGCAAATAATTCAAACTAAGTAATCAAATCCAAATGCAACCTGAGATATATGTTGTTTTCAAGAGTTTTCATTTTCATTGCCTATTTCTCACATAAAGTGTAATTATTTTGAATTTCAAAATTGTGTCCCTTTAAATAGTAGATGAAACTATCAACATTCTGATTTTATTGGTCTGCATTGTTGTTTGTAATAATTTCGTTTATGATCTGATATATAATTTTATTTTTAGGCTGCCAAGAGTGTAGGTGTACCAGTCATTTTGGATGCTGGAGGAATGGATGCTCCGATCTCTCATGAACTATTGAGCTATGTTGATATTTTGAGTCCAAATGAAACTGAACTTGGTCGTTTGACAGGAATGCCGACTGACAGCTTTGAACATATTAGTCAGGCTGTGGTGAAATGCCATGAAATGGTAAGTTTTTCTGCACTAAAACGGTCTTCATAACTTAGTTCTTTTAAACCGTCAATGTCACTATAGTTTCATCATATGTCTACTTTCAGGGTGTCAAGCAAGTCCTAGTGAAACTCGGGGCCAAAGGGTCTGCTCTATTTGTAGAAGGCGAAGAACCAATTAAACAACCCATCATATCGGCTGCAAAAGTAATTGATACTACTGGAGCTGGTGATACCTTCACTGCATCTTTCGCTGTTGCTTTTGTGGAGGGCAAGTCCAGAAAGGAATGCTTGAGATTTGCGGGTACGGGTGGCAGCATCCTTTAATTTTATTTTGTGTATGTAACATGTTCCTTATAACAAATTTCTTCATGATTCTTATGCTATTTTTATTTTTACCAGCTGCGGCGGCTTCTCTTTGTGTTCAAGTGAAGGGAGCCATTCCTAGCATGCCTGAGAGGAAAGCAGTTATGAATCTTCTTCAGTCTCTGAGTATAGCATAATATCTAAGATAGGGACTATAGGTTTCCAACATGCTTGTTGATAAAATAATTTTCTGTATTCTGGTCTTGGTTTCAATGCCTTTTGCTTATATAGCACTTGCATTCTACGCCAAGCTCTCGAGGGATATATTCTTCCCACAAGCAAGTTGTTATCGGTACAGAATATGAGTTCATCACAGCAACTAGTGCATTTGGAATCTACGCAATGGAACTTGTTAATTCTAGAGGCAGTGCATTTATGGCCAACGCTCTTGTTTTGCAGATTAGTACTCTTAAGAAAACACTATGCTATTGGCAATTTGGAAGAGTCATCCTGAGATCATGATCCATAGCTTATTCTTTGACCCCATATGTTGATGGTCATCCTATACCCTTTATAGTTAAAATCTAACATCAAATCGATAAACTAAGTATTATTTAATTCATCAAACCGACAAACTAGGTATTATTTAATTCATCTAAACATTGCTAGACTCATAATTTAGATGATAAAAATACTAATACTATAAAATCTAAATATGTAAATTAAAAAGTGTAATGGATCTTATTCTCTCTAGGGCCATGAAAGAACTTGTTAAGCGTTTATGTTTTTAAGAGGTGTCATTTAAATATAATTTTAAGCAAGCTAATTAGGTGAATTTGTGAACAAACTTCGATAGATTAGGGACTTTGCCCATATTTGGAATCATTCATTCCCGTTAGATGCAGTTAATAGTGAGAGAAATTTGTACAAATACCACCTCTATTTTGGGTTCTATCTTCTATGTGCAATCACCACGTAGGAATTTTTTTTGTTGATTTAATAGAATAATGAATGGAGGTGATACATTAACACTACAAAATATAAAAATATAAAAATTCTGAACAGTGATTGCACCCATGACTCAAAGTTCAGGTGGTATTTATGCAAATTGGGATTATTCTTTAAGCTGTCGTAAAGATGCTATGAGAATTTGTTGTCTTCGCAGTTGCAGTTGTTATTTTTACTTTTATTTTTTTTAGAATAAGAAAAAAGTCATTTCTCATGTGCTGTTTTGGCCTCAATTTCTCTGTTAAATTCTTAATTAGTTTTAATTTTAACTTTTATACCATCCAGTCGATATTTGCCCTATTCTTATTACTTTGCGTTTCATTCAGTTCAGCCTAAACATTTCGTTCCCTCTCTTTGGCGGCGACAGTGAGTGAGTGGCTGTGGCCCTAAGCTCAAGATTAAGGCTTGAAGAAAGAGAGGGGGGAATCGAATTGTGATATTGAGATTAGGGCTTTGCAGTGATAACTATACCTTTGAAAGTCTTCAGTGTTGCCATTGACGTTGAGCTTGAAAGGAGTCTGTGTCCGGTAAGTAGTAGATTTGGTTCAGAAAACTTGCGAAAAGATTGGAATCTGAAATCCAAGTTCATTGTCTTAGCGGCGGCCTTATCTTTCTTTCCCGTAAATTTCGTCCCTTACTGTTTACTTAGAAATAGTATAAATTAGTATGAAAAAACTGGGATGTGCGCATTTTCGTTAATATTTTCAGTTGTGTGTTATACGCATACTAGTTAATTTACTTGGATAAATTGTGCAATCTTGAAGTACTTATTAAACAGTAGTGGCTTTTAGTTTGGTTGGTCATCTTTACGAACTTATTATACAGTAGTGGCTGTTAGTTTGGCTGGTTCTATTAGTGCTTCATCCATGGAAGCCGTGCAGCTGTCTTTTATGAATTCCAATGAGCTTTTCATCTTCCACCCAGTTTATACATTTAGCTTTAGTCCTTTCTGGTGTCCCTGCCTTGTATGTTCTGAATGCTTTGGTACACATTTGCATGCCTTGATTTTACAGATTAAATCCTCATAAAATGGTTGTGCTTTGCCTTTTATAGAAATTTTCTTTAGGTAACAACACCCAGCTTTCAGCCCAAGCGAGCTACTTCATCTTAACTTTGGATTCCCAATCTTTGCCTTGGGTTACAAGTTACAACTTTCCAAATGGCTGAGGATTCCGCGCCACTAAGTACCCAACTAGCTCAAGCAACCTTAAACGATACTGTCTCTATTCAAAAAGATGAATTTTCTGATAGAGTCCTGATCCGATCTATCATCTTGCGACCCGATGGAGGCTCTGGGTTAGCCGGGCAGCAGGTACGGGTTGGTGGGTGGGTGAAGACAGGTCGGAAGGCAGACAAGGATGCATTTGCATTTCTGGAGCTGAATGATGGGTCGTGCACGGGCAACTTGCAGGTGATTGTGGAAGCAGACAAGGCTGACCTGGGGCACCTCGTGCCAACTGGTACATGTGTGGTCGTGGATGGCTTGCTTAAGCTCCCCCCAGCTGGGACCAAGCAGAAGGTGGAGCTTCGGGTTGAGAGGGTAGTCCATGTGGGTCAGGTTGACCCAGCTAAGTACCCGTTGCCCAAGACCAGGCTCTCCCTTGAGCTTTTAAGGGACTTCGTACATTTGCGTCCCAGAACCAACACGGTAAGCTCTTTGCATAAATGTGAAACACACATAGTACATACATGTGTGTGTCTGTGCATACATATATATTTTCCATTTGTACCTTGGGTATACTTTGTTGAATTTGGCGTTACTAGTATCATTTTGTGTCTAGGACCTTTTATGTTTTTGATAATTAGTGTTTGATTATCATGTACTCACTTTCAGATCTCTGCTGTTGCTCGAATCAGAAACGCCCTGGCATATTCAACGCACACATTTTTCCAAAAGCATGGCTTTCTATGGGTGCACACTCCAATTATCACCACTAGTGATTGTGAGGGTGCTGGTGAGATGTTTCAAGTCACAACCTTGATTAATGAAGCTGAAAAGTTGGAGAAGGATCTTATTAAGAACCCTCCTCCATCAGAAGCAGACATAGAAGCTGCCAAGCTTATTGTCAAGGAGAAAGGAGATGCTGTTGCTCAGCTGAAATCTGATAAAGCGAGTAAGCAGGAAATTGGTGCTGCTGTGGCTGAACTAAAAAAGGCAAAGGAGAATTGCTTGAAGCTGGAGGAGAGATCTAAGCTTCAACCGGGTATCCCCCGAAAGGATGGGAAGATTGACTATACCCAAGATTTTTTTGCTCGTCAAGCCTTTTTGACTGTTTCTGGCCAACTACAAGTTGAATCTTATGCATGTTCTCTTAGTAGTGTCTATACATTTGGGCCTACTTTTCGAGCTGAGAACTCACATACTTCAAGGCATTTGGCAGAATTCTGGATGGTGGAGCCTGAATTAGCATTTGCAGATCTTGAGGTTCGTGAAGCTTAAATCTTATGCAGTCTTCAGTATACATTTTGGATTTTGATGTTTAATCTGTATGTACTTGGTGTTACTATCTGGTTACAGTTATGTTTAATATCAAATCCCTGACATCAGATCCACCTTCCAACAATCTATATCTGAATTGTCTTCCAAGAATCTCTTCTATATTTTCTATTTGTTTTTATTTTTCTCGTTTGTAGTATTTTTAAGGGTCCTCATATCCAAAGGTCATTGTTGCTAATGGTGATCTATTTGGAATTGAATGCCAACTTTCATGGTGAAATTCTTTGTGATGTGCTGTATTTTTTATATCAATATCCTTGACAAGTTCACTTTGCTATGATCTATATCTAAACAGCTTTCCGATGAAGGGCTACATGGCCTTCTTTTTAGTGCTATCTCTTTTATAATTAGTATCTGTTTCTAGTTTTGCTTATTTGAAGTATTGTTAAGGGACCCTCATTTCCAAAGTTGATTGTTTCTCTAATGGTGATCTGTCTGGATATTATTGCCAACTTTCACTTTGAAATGCTGTGTAAGATGCCATGGGTGGCTAGTTTTCCATGGGAGCATAAAAGCTGCCCCTTAACTTTCTATTGTCCATGAATTTTGTACTTTTTTAGTCTTATTGTCCATGCGGAAGTCTTACAGTTTGCTTACTCATGTAGGATGATATGAACTGCGCAGAGGCGTATGTGAAATTCCTGTGTCAGTGGTTGCTTGACAATTGCCTTGATGATATGCAATTTATGGCTGATAAAATTGATAAAAGTTGCATTGATCGTTTAAGAATGGTTGCTTCAACACCCTTTATACGGATTACATATACAGAAGCAGTGGAGCTGCTAATTGAGGCTGTGAAAAATGGTAAGAGGTTTGAGAACCAGGTAGAGTGGGGAATTGATTTGGCATCTGAGCATGAAAGGTACTCCCATATCATTATTCTGCTCCGGTTTATCTATTATGTTTACTGCTTAAATTGAGCTTACTAATTTATTGTTTTGCTTGAATGCAGATACTTGACGGAGGTGAAATTTCAGAAGCCTGTTATCGTTTACAATTACCCCAAAGGGATCAAAGCATTCTACATGAGACTCAATGATGATTCTAAAACAGTGGCTGCTATGGATGTCCTAGTACCAAAGGTGGTCATTTTCTTCTAAAATTTTCTATCATTGAGTAGTGTGCATGGTTCTGTTATACGTAAGCATTGTATATCTTTTCCATGTATACACCTTTATATTTTTCTTAATATTTCAGGTGGGAGAGTTGGTAGGTGGAAGCCAAAGGGAAGAGCGTTATGATGTTATTCAGAGCAGGTATGAGAATTGTGCTACTTGACTGATCATGCAAATGGTATTTTTATATGCATGTACTGCTTTCTTTTTGTTATTTTTAGTAAGTTTCTCTGACATATTTTTATTGTAGTTTTCTGATGTGCAATGTTTTTGGTAGTGGTTGCTTTATCCTTCTATACGTTAAATGGTGAATATTTGATGCCTGAACTAACAAATCTATGTATTTTGGGGCACACCTTTTATTGCAGGATTGTGGATATGGGGCTGCCCATTGAACCATATGAGTGGTACCTTGACTTGCGGCGCTTTGGGACTGTCAAACATAGTGGTTTTGGTTTAGGCTTTGAAAGGATGCTTATGTTTGCTACTGGCATTGACAATATTAGAGATGTTATTCCCTTCCCCAGATATCCCGGAAGAGCAGATCTTTGAAATTTTTAGTCTATAGGTTGATAGGGAATATTTGAATTTGTTCATATAGTTGGGAACCCATTTTTGCCTTTGTCTAAGCTAATACATATATGGCTGATTGTTTCTTCCAAACAGCATAGATCAAACAGTTGATGTGTTGAATTTGTTATATGCCTCGATAAACTTCACAATTACTCTGTTAAAATCCAGTGTTTGTTGATTTTATTTTGGAACTGCCAGTGTTTTGATGATTTCATTAATTGGTTTCCGTGTGATTTGCAGACCAGTTTTTTCTTGCTTTTTGGAACTATGTGGATGAGTGCATTTATTGTTGGTGATGCTGCAGCTTGCAGCTTTTAAGATCAATGTTTGAAATTATTAATATGAAGGCAGTGATAGATGCATATCACTCATGAGGAAGGATACTGGATAACATTGTTGGAGCTATAGAGATGAGATATTACCTTAGTCTCTAGCTCCAGCCAAACCAATGATACTAGAAGCCCGAATTATTATCTCAGCTTTATCATTGCGAACTAATGTAGCACATAACATGATAATTGGTTCTCAGTAATAAATGAGGTTCAAAGTAGATCAGATTCATATATGAACTAATAAAATATTGTCACATCAGCGCAAAGTGAGTCAGATAAGCTACTGCTATATTAGTAGTGACTATGGTGACGAGTGTTTATATGTGATGTTGATGTAGGTGTAAAGAATGAACAGCAAGGCACGAAATCATTAAATCAAAAGTGGTCCAGGAAAACATCATTACAACTAGTCATGCATATCTGAGCGCCAGCAGTAGTAGTACTAGTAGCTAGCAACGTCTGCAATGAAGTTGCAGTTGTGGTTGCTATTTCTTTAGCGGCCAACTTGATCTTAATCATTCTTAGGGCAGCATTCAATTTGGGGTTGACAACAACTAAATCAGTAACCTCTTACACAAGGCAAATTGATTGCTACTTACAGCCTTACAGGTCTGTTTTGTTTTTTTTAAGCAGAGACAGTGTGTGTCTCTCATTCATTAGGTTGCAACCACATCACGAGTGAGGATTGAAGTAAAGCCAGAGAGGCTTTTCTTCCTCCATTCACACTATACAGTGTTGCAATCCAAAACAAATCGGGCTAAACGATGAGGCACCTTATTACAATGATAATGGAAAGAAAAGACAGCACCAAAACCTTAATTATTACAAGTTCTAGAATTCACAGGTCGTTTTGGATACAACTATAGTATGATCACAGAAAATAAAACAATAGTAGATAAGAGAATCCTATTTCATTTTATGCAACAGACGACTTGCAATTTTTTTTTTGTTTTTTTTGTTTTCAAATTATGTCCATCTTTTCGCAACCCACCTCACCTATCCTTTTCTTTTTTACATAAATGAAAACCCAAAAAGGAATATGCCTCGTACTATGTGTGTTAGTGTGTCACAGGAATCGAACTTCTTGTCAAGGTATTCATCGTAATATACTAATATAGTAACATCTAGTAAAATATATTTTCTGGGTTGTTTGAGCTTTTTTTTATAAGTTGTATTAAAAAGGAAGTATAAAAAAGAAGCTATGAAAAGTTGGTAAGGTAGTTGATGATTACGTAGACATACATGCTTAACCCTTGAGAAACATATAGGCACATTTTCTATACGTAATTTTAGAGGGTTCACACTTAATGATGTTTTCTCTTTTAATCTATTTTATTTTATTTTTAAGGAGGAGTAGATGAGTTTGAGTCTTTTTTGTTATCAAATTATATTGAAGGATTTTCTCAAAAAAAAAAAAAAAAATATTGAAGTTGGATTGGAGATCCAAACTTGGGCTCTCGGATGTAGGAGTAAATGTTATTAACCACAACACCCACAAATCCTCATGAGAAGTTTGGACCTTTCATGATAGTTAAGACCTATCTCTAAACGTGCAAATTAATTTTAACCTTTTGGAGATTGAAAATAATAATAATAATAATAATAATAATAATAAAATTTTTAATAATCAACTTCCTATGTGCTGTAGAAATTTAGAAAATTATGATTCTTAATCACGTCTTTAAAATTTTATAATT
>QANT01001888.1:0-44630 GCA_003254885.1 Purshia tridentata | reverse complement strand
CAACTTATTGGTACAAAATTAAGGAGTAAATTGTTCGATTTGGATCAAAATAGAATTTTTAGACAATTTGTAGACCAATATGATACTAAAAAAATTTATAGACCAAAATGAGACTTAGTAAATAATAAATGGACTATTGCTGTAATTAACTCAATTAACTAATATATTCTTAATTAATTCTCATATTATTTGGCTAATAATTAATTGATAATCAAATGCCATGTTGGCTGCCGGATTAAGGGCCAGTTTGGGATTGAGGTACCTTGAAAATAAGTTGCTTATTTCTACCTCAAAGCAGTTTTTTGTGTTTGGTTAATAAAGTAAAATCTGCTTATTTTGAAAACAGAGGTGGGAAAAAGCAGATTTTGAAGGTTGGGGTAAAGCAGCTAAAGAGATGCTTTCAAAATCTGTTGTGGGGGAAAGCAGCAATAACTTACGAAATTGCCTTCACCCAATTTAAAAAATTACATTCTTTATCCCTCTCATTAAAAAATTATAGTAATATTTTTAAATTTTAATAGCATAATTACCTTTTAATGAACAAAATACAATGACAAAAAATATTAATATAAATTGAGTTTTATATATGTAAGTTATGAGAATAATTTTTACTAAAAAAATCACAAATAAAACTTAGAAAAAAATTATAAATAAAAGTGTAAAAAAAACCATAAATAAAAGTAAAAAAAATCATAATTAAAAGTAAAAAGCAAGTGAAAGCATTCTTGTTTTGCCAAACCAAAAATTAAAATACACTTTCAGCACTATGTCTATTTTGGTCATTATACATAGCCACAGCACTTTTACATCAAAATTTACCAAACATTATACTGCTGCTTTTAAGATTCACAGCACTTTTAAAAACACAGTTTACCAAACATTTAACTGTTTTACATCACAGCAGCTTTTTTTCACCACACAGCTACAGCAACTTTTTCTCACCACACAGCAATCCCAAACTGGCCCTTAGTGCTTATATATACAATTTTTAAGATACAGATATACGTGTTTAGATTACAGATGCTAAATACTTGATAATAATTATCAAACGCTCGGTAAATTTTGTCATCATAATTAAGTATTGAACCAAGTGAATTGTGAGATAAATTCTTTCTCATTTTAGAATTTAAAGCAAAGTACCCTATTATATTCTTTTATCCAAAAAAACACTTATTTTATTATTAATAAACATGCGTTAAATTATGATTTATCCAACTCAATTACTCTTAACTTGCAAAGCGTGTTGTAAATTGTAATAGAGTTGCCAAAACAAAAACAGAAAGAAAAGCCGGAAAGGTGAGAATGTTTTGTTGTCGTCTTGTGGTAATGTGCTATACTAGTGCCTAGTGGTGAGGGTGGCACGTGCTCGTCCACGCGCTGGCCGGCCCGTGAGCTCAAGTACCTTCAAATCTTTAATTTTAAATTTTAATTGTTAATTGAATTTTTTCATTATTAATTATTTCTTAGTTGACCTGGGTCATAAATTTGGTTTTTTTGGTCATACCAAAATTCGATTCAAAATCCAAAAAAAATAAACAACAAAGACAAAATATCAAGGCGGGAACACCAACTCCAAAAGTAGAGGAGGGACCAAACTGAAATTAACTAAAAATACAAGCCCCTACTTTGAAAACATAAATTAAAAAGCAAAATCCAAATCCCAACTAACACACATCATTTCTCTCACTCCCTATTATTATTTTCCAACGCTTCCTTCATCTCTCTCTCTATTCGGACACCTTAAAAATTGCCTAGAAAACGAACTCAAAAAACAAAAAAAGAAAATTTATTTTTTATTTTTTATTTTTATTTTCTCGGTTGCCAAACAGATCGGTCTCTGAGAATTCTAGCATTTTTTCTCCTCTCTGGCATTCACAATCTTTCGGAGGAATTGGATTCCTCCGAGACCCCGAAGCTCTCTCTCTGTTATCTTGTTGTTTAAAAGCGCGAGACCTATACCTCACCAGGTACGTAAATTATTGGCTGCATTGCGTTTGTACAGCCTCGTGCATTTGCTGAAAGTTAGGGTTTTTGTTTGCCGATCTGGTTTCGAATTTGCATTTCTGTTTTTCGGCTTTTGTGAATTGTGCGAGGTAGTCGACAATGCAGCTTAAAATTGTCTAATCTGAAAGGTTGCATTTGAGCTGAAAGCATGTTGGGATTTTGTTTTCGTTTTTCTATGGTGTTTGAGTTTTGTTGGGACGATGATAGAGTCTGTTTGGTGGCTGAGAAATTTGAGGCTAGGATAAGGTAAAAAGAAAAAACAAAGATATTAATAACTCATTAGTAATTATTTAATTTGTACGAAAAGAACAAGTTCAGCTCATATGAGCAGATGTATACATTTATTTATCTATTATAATATATATATATGTGTGTGTGTGTGTGTGTGTGTGTGTGTTTGTGTGTGTGTGTGTGCTGCGTCCAGTTGAGTGTGAGTTCCTCATTAGATAAAGTGTATGTGGAGAAGAGGATCAATGTAGTTCACAGCTTTGCCTTTCTGTTTTGTTGGATTTTTTATTCTATACCTCAGGAAGCAACAAGGAAAACACTTCGAGGCTTAGTTGAAGCAATTTTCAATAAGATATAGCTGAAATGCTGAACTTTTTTCATAAACTGCAAGGGACAAGAATATATGAATGCTTACTGTATTTTCTGCACATGGTGGAAATTAATTAATGGCTGAATGGGGCTTTATGCAAATTTTTATTTTTCTTAATGATTTGATTACTTGGTTGGAATGCCAATGCATTGTCATGGCATGAAGTTATGAACTATTTACCTTTCAATTGAGGCATGGTGCTTTTGATGATTTATGATATATGCATGTGGCACACATGCGCAACCTTGCATTGATTGTTTCTTCAGGGCAGTTTCCTTATCGGGTTTTGTTTGCACTCTTAAGTTTGTGCTCTTACCAGTTATGTAGACTAATATATATTACTTTTGGTGTATGTGCATTGTATTATTGTTTCCTTGTAGCTCTGTGTCCACAATTGATAACAAGAACAGGAAATGCCCAGAGATTTTATCATGAACATCCAGTCAGAGTCACACAAAGGTGCAAATGGTGCGTTAGGGTCACACAAAGATGAAAAAGGGGGATTTGAAACTTTAAATGGGACTTGTAGTCAAGATGCTGAACTTGACAGCACAATTGAAGGTAAAACTCTCTCTCTCTCTCTCTCTCTCTCTCTCCAGAGTTATTTTCACGTAATTAGTACCATTTTGAGGTCCTGCTTCTCCATGATTTACCTTTGAACTCTGGTTTTGTTTAGGTAACCAGATATTATCTCTGGTGGAGTGGTTAAATTTTATCGTTCCTTATTTAAGATTGCCGTTGGATGCTTCCGAGGAGGAACTCAGAGCTTGCTTAATTGATGGCACTGTATTATGCAGAATTTTAAATAAGCTGTGTCCTGGTTCAGTTGTAATGGTAGGGCTGCTGTTCTGTTTTGTTTGCCTAAAACATCTCATTCTATAATGTTTTATGCTTTATGATTGTTAAGATTGGTTTCTACTCATTCTTTTAAATTGTATTGGTATAGGACATGGTTATATCTCGTGTTCTTGATCTGACTGTTTTTTTCCCCTACTTTAGGGAGGGAGTTCGGAACCTGGTTTCGCAAATGTCAAAAGGTTTCTGGCAGCTGTGGATGAATTAGGATTCCCCCACTTTGAACTGTTAGACCTGGAGCAGGTAGTTAATTTCTTTGACTAATTTGGTTTTTAAATTTTTAGTTAGGCACACCAGTCATGGGTTGTTTTTGTCTGATTAGTAGAAGCTAGTATAACCCGGGCACATTGAAACTGAGTATCCTGGTCCCTTTGGCAACATCCGATAAAATGAAACTTAGCATCCTGTGGCAAACTTGGCCTTAGTTGTGTTGTTAGCAGTGTTCTGGGTGATACCTGGGGTGTATTTACCAAATGAGAGAGGTCCTTTGGTAATGTTTGGGTTCATTATAAAACCATATTATACTGGTCTTTGTGACCAGCCCAGTTTTAAGTCATAAGTTTATGCAGAAGCATACTGGCTGGATTGACCTGTATCATTGTTTGGTGTGGAAAGATCAACCTTTGGTTCTTTACTATTTTTTCTACCTTTAAATTCTCTCATATCAAGTGATGGTCTGAGATCATTTGCAGGGGTCTATGGTTCCAGTTTTGCGATGCCTTAGTGCACTTAAAGCTTCTTTTGACTTTGGGTTTTGGGGAGAGAACACTAAAAATCAAACAAGGACAGGATTGGATTTGTTGGAGGTAGAAGAGACAAGAGAAAATTCAAGTGATTCAACATCTCAAGGGACAGGTAGAGATCATAAACTTGTATAACCTACATATAGTGACAATCTTAGACATCTTATTTGAATATCTAATTTTACAATGCATTGGTATTTTCAAGTGTTTTTGTGACCATCTAACAACTGGTGTACATGAGTCAATTCAAGAAGCAATCAGTTGAACTCAACTTGGTTTTAGGATTGAGCTTGTTAGAGATTTAGGCAACTTATTCTTTGCGTTACTTAAGAAACTTATCAAGATGAGCATGTTACTTCTTTGAAGTGAATAACATTTATTCGAAAACCCTGACTACAATAGGAATATATCTATGATTATTCTGTTCATTTTCATAGGGATATAATTTTGTTATGCAAAATTATATCCTGCATATTCGTAGATTTTTATGCAAATTTATATCCTGCATATATGAGATCATGTATACAGTGTGCAATGAAGCATAATTGCCCAGTTGGAGGAATCTAGGAGTTACAGGGGTAGGCTTTGAAAAAGCTATTGAATAGCCAGAGAGGTGCGAGCCCTTTTTCTTTGGGAATATTTTTGTGGATACTTGAGTTCGGGTTCTTTAAAAAGCTAGACTGTATGTTGGGAGTGAAAGGATGGTGGGTGGATTGGAGTACTTGGTTCCATTGAACATGTCCACTGCACTAATTGGATTAATCTATTATTTTGAGTATAAGAATAGAGCACTGGAAATGAGTGAATGCGGGACCCAATTTTTGTTTGAACTTCTAAATTTATCATGTTTTGCTAGCATATAAGCTGTGGATATTGTTAATACATTTGTTTTCCTTTCCTCCTTGTTTTTAGATCCATCAGCTGCTTTACTACATCATCTTGGACAGCAATTGAAGCAGGGGACTAATGTTGATCTCTCTGATGCTAAGGCTTTGGAATCGATCAAATCAACCAGTTTAGATGTAAACTCTTGACCTTTTTTGTTTCTTGCTATACATTCTGTTCGGGGTATGTTGATATATCGTAGATTCTTGCTTTATCTTAGTCAAACCCAAGTTTATTGCTGCAATTCATTGTTGCAGAATGCATCTACTCGATCACTTTTCAGTGTTGGGAATAGGATTCTGGACGACAGCATTGAGAAAAATAATGGGAATGTACCTCATGTATGGCAGTAAGAGGATACATGGATGCCATACTGTTAAAGCATTCATGAATCCATGCACATTTATAATTTAATTCCTTGTTCTCTGCTGTACATTTTATTTTGTATCTCTAACTTTTTTTAAAATAAATTTACTCAGCGTGTGGCATATCTTCTGAGAAAAGTCATGCAAGTAATTGAGCAACGATTCACAAATCAAGCAGTGAACTCAAGAATTGTAAACTCTTCAAGCTTTTTTTTTTTTTTTTTTTTTTTTTTTTTTNAATTGTAAACTCTTCAAGCTTTTTTTTTTTTTTGCTCAGAGGATATCATTTTCTTATTTGACTTATTAGTATTAATTGCTTTCATTATTGGATTCTTGTAGCAAAGCAATGTATATAATGCCCGTGAGGAGAAGTATAAAATTAAAATAAAAGTACTTGAAACCCTCACATCAGGGACAACTGAAGAAATTCAGGTATACTAATATTTTTGGTTATTATTTTTGTCATAAATGTAAATATAAATTTTGAATATTAATCTGATTGATTTTTAATTGCTGTTCCGACTTCCCATCTCCCTTTAGGTTGTCCTGAAACAGCTTCAGAATATGCAGGTGCAATTTCTGATTTCTGCTAGTTATATTTGTTGTGCTTCTATATTATTGCTTTTGTACATTTATTGGTTTCTTGCAGGTTGAGAAGCTTGATTTAGAGGAAAAGAAAAAACTTGAGGAGCAGGATGCAGCGAGATTAAAGGAAGAGAAGGATCGTAATGATTCTGAGATCTCCACACTCAAACAAGAACTGAAAATGGCCAAAAGTACACATGAAAGTTATTGTCTGCAGCTAGAGGAAAATGCAAAAGAAGCTAAACTTGAATTGGAAAGGAAGTTAAAAGAACTCGAGTGCATACTAACTGATTCAAAGAAGAATGAGAAAGAACTAGAGTCATCTTTGGAATCTGAATCTGGGAGATGGAAAAGGAAAGAACGCACTTACCAAAGTTTTGTAAATTACCAAGTTGGAGCTTTGAAGGTTTGAATTAGTTCTCTCTTTATATTAATCTTATAGTTTTTTGGTGTTGATTCTATAGCATGACATTTTGATGCTGTATAGGAATTAAATGCTGCTTTAGAGTCCACAAGATGTGAAATATTGAGGACAAAAAGAAGTTACTCTGAAGAATTTAATTGCTTGGGTAAGACTGATGGTTAATAGCTTAGTTTGATGTTACTTATGTTATCTTGGGTTGGGCATCTGTTCACAATCTATGCCTTTTTATCTCCAATAGGTTTGAAGCTTAAAGGACTAGTAAATGCTGCTGAAAAGTACCATGTGGTTCTTGCTGAAAATCGAAAGTTGTATAATGAGGTTCAGGATTTGAAAGGTACATTGTCAAATATAACTGTGCAATCATATTTTGAATTTAATGCTTGTTAGTTCAACTTAGTTGATTATGATGCTCTTTTTTTTGTCAAGGTAATATTAGAGTGTACTGTCGAATAAGACCATTTCTTCCGGGGCAAAGCCATAAGCAAACCACCATAGAATATGTTGGTGAAAATGGTGAATTAGTTATAGCAAATCCCTCTAAACAAGGAAAAGATAGCCGGAAGCTGTTTAAATTTAACAAAGTATTTGGTCCTGCAGCTTCACAAGGTATTTATTATCTAATATTGTCTAATGAATGATGTTGGATTTTTTTTTTGTTCAAATTGCTATGCTTATATTGATATATGTCAACAGAGGATGTATTTTTAGACACCCAACCATTGATTCGTTCTGTTCTCGACGGATACAATGTTTGTATATTTGCTTATGGTCAAACTGGTTCGGGAAAGACTTTTACAATGGTATGAATGTGTTCACATTTTTGCAATCCACCATGTACATTATTCTTCCTCATGTCTTAGCATATTTTTGGTGTTTCTTCTAGAGTGGGCCTAGCATATCATCAACAGAGGACTGGGGTGTCAACTATCGAGCATTAAATGATCTTTTCCAAATATCTCAGAGCAGGGAAAGCTCTATATCATATGAAGTTGGTGTTCAAATGGTTGAGATATACAATGAACAAGTTCGTGATCTACTCTCAAGTGAGGGTCCTCAAAAAAGATATCCTTTGTTCCGTTGATTTTTATTACATCTTAAGATTCACTTATGGTTGAGACTCAAGTCTACTGCTTGTATTGACTAATAGTTTGGTACTTAGTTGTCTTGCATGCCTTTTTGTTGATGATATTGTTCCTTTCTTTCTCATTTTGGTATCAAAAATTATTTTGTTTCCTCTAACTTGCACACACTTGGGATTTGGAATACTACCCAACCGAATGGGTTAGCTGTCCCTGATGCAAGCATGCATCCTGTTAACTCAACTGCAGATGTCCTAGAGTTGATGAACATTGGGTTGATGAACAGGGCAGTCGGTGCCACAGCCCTAAATGAAAGAAGTAGCAGATCTCATAGGTTGTATTCTCAGTACAAAGTTTGTTCATCGACATTCTATATTAGTTGTTTTGTTCCCTAAGGGATGGTTTTCAATCAATCAAATGGTGCAGTGTTCTGACTGTTCATGTTCGTGGTGTGGACTTGAAGACTGACACTGCCATGCGTGGTAGTCTACATCTAGTGGATCTTGCTGGCAGTGAACGAGTGGATCGATCTGAAGCTACTGGAGATAGGCTTAGGGAGGCACAGCATATAAACAAATCATTGTCAGCTCTTGGAGATGTAATTTTTGCTCTTGCACAAAAGTCTTCACATGTGCCATATAGAAATAGCAAATTAACTCAAGTGCTTCAGAGTTCCTTAGGTACGTGTCAAATTAACTCTTTGATAACAAGGTTATTGTTATAGCATGCAACTTCGACTATGCATCTCTTCATCTTCAAGTGATGAATTGTTTATTTATATATGGGTTTATTTATGGCTTTGGTTCTCTAATTGTAGGTGGTCATGCAAAAACGCTTATGTTTGTACAGCTCAATCCGGATGTTCAATCATTCTCTGAAACTATAAGTACACTGAAGTTTGCAGAGAGGGTTTCTGGTGTCGAATTAGGTGCTGCACGGAGCAACAAAGAGGGAAGATATGTAAGAGAACTTATGGAACAGGTATGGATATATTTTTTGTTAACATGTTGACCTGAATATAGTTTGTTTCTGCCTTTTGAATTAAGTTATGATGAACTGTCATTCCTTATTAAAGTAGTTACAAACTTGTAAAAGAAGTTGACACTAGAAAATTGAATAGGTTCAGTTGATGCTTTTTCTTTGTTTACTGTGAAAAGAATGGGTTTTCAACTACTAGGTGTGTTATTACTGAAATTTTGCTTGGTAGCAATGGTACAAAGCTGACAGATGTTGCATCCCTTGGAAGTTAGAGAGGAAATTGTTTTATTCATTTGTGTAATTATCTATTAAATCTTGCAGGTGGCGTCCTTCAAGGACACAATTGCTAAGAAAAATGAGGAGATTGAGTTGCTAAAGGCCAATGGTAATGCGGTACACCGTGGCATGAGCTCACTAAGATATGCCTCTTCCTCTCCCCGAAGACATTCGATTGCAACGTCTCCTCAACAGAGCCAGACAATATCAGGTGGAAAAGGTTCAGGAACTGAGAAAGTGGCTCCTGATATGGACAGTTCCTTTGAGCATAGTGACAAGCATTCTGAAGCGAGTTCTCAGCAGTCAGTAGATGACTTTAGACATCATAAGGAACATTCACATGGAGGTGAGGCAAAGCATTCTAGAGCGAGTTCTCAGCATTCTATAGATGACTTTAGACATTATAAGGAACATTCTCCTCGGTCAAAGCATGGAGATGAGGCAAAGCATTTGGAAGCTAGTTCTCAGCAGTCAATGGATGACTTTAGACATCATAAGGAACATTCGCCTCAGTCAAAGCATGGAGGTGAAGCAAAGCATTCTGAAGCCAGTTCTCAGCAGTCAATGGATGACTTTAGACATCATAAGGAAGATTTGCCTCAGTTAAAGCACGGAGGTGATTCAAGTCAAAATTTTAATGAAGACTTTGAGCTCTTGGGCTTTGGTGAAGAAGATTCTGGGGAGAGATTAAGCGACATATCTGATGGTGGTCTATCAATGGGAACAGAAACCGATGCTTCAATGTCCAGTGTTGTGGAGTTTACTCTTTTTCCTGAAGTTACGAAGCCAACAGAAAGCACAAAGGCTGGAAATAAAGAAGCCAAGAGAACACATGCTGAGAATGGTCAAGGCGAGAAGACACCATCCCACCACACAGTAAAGTGAGTTTCTCATTTTCCTCATCCCCACATGTAATGTAGGGTACCTTTGTTAGTGAGATCAATAATTAATTGCTGGCTTTTTTGGTCAATAATTAATATTTGACATCTATGAAATGATCTGACTGCTGGTTTGTTATTTAAAAGGTTGCTATTTTTTTCCTTCTTGAACTCTCAGTTTTTCTGGTGCACCATTTTTGGTATATTTGTTATTTGGTCAAAGTTTCAAAAATTTAATTGGAATTGAGGGTGTGATTCATTTGGAATGTTGGATTTATTGGAATTTTCTAGTGATTACTACTTCATTACTATGAATCTAATGCTTCGGTTGTTTTTGTTTATCTGGTTTCAAGGTTTGCACCATCTAAGCTTCCAAAGCCAGCACATAAGTCTGTGGAACCAAAAGCTACTCGGTCATCATTGATTAAAAGTTCCCCAAAGGTTCCATCAAGTATGTATGAACAGTATGATGTATATGACTCCTTCTGTCTACATTTAACAGTTTTATTGTACTCAAGCTTTGACTAGCAATGATTCAATTCCTTTTACAGCTGCCACATTAATTCTATGAACCCCTAATCCCTCCCCCCTTCTTTTCCTGCTCTCGACGCTGCCCCTTTTAATCTTTACTCATTCTTGGTTTGCTGTGTATTTATTGTCAGGTCCTAAGAGAGCCACTGCTGGCAGCACCTCATCAGCAAAGTCTTCCAAACGATGGCATTAAAAAGGCAGTATTTGGACAGCGAAGGAGCTTATAAACCTCTGTTGTCATTGCTGTTAAAAAACTAAATGTACTATGTATTTTTGATTGTGCCCCTTCTAGTCTGCTAGTAGTTTCCATTTGTCTTTATATTGAAAATGGCAACTGGAGACTTCAAAATTCACCCTGTAATATATGTACTTATTATTAAGAATCATATTATAACTTTGAATTTTTTTATTTTTTTTAACTTTTCGTCATTTTGTCCACTATTAAACTTTTCTTTTTTTGCCTTAACAAGTTGGGATTGAATGCATAATCGGATGAGGATAAGCGAATGGCATGTTGTCACCAACTCACACTTGGTCGCTAAGTTAAGACATATATATATGTGCGGTCCTTTTTAGGACCGAATGGCAACAAATATATATATTTTTTTTCAGATTTTAACTGATCGACCGGTCGGCTGTGGCCGTGTAAGAGGGGCTCGCGTTTGGGTACACCCAATATATTATTAATATTGTCCACTCAATATAATATATATATTTTGGAATGTATATTATTAATATTGTCTATCCATATTATAACACATAGGTTAGTTATACTAATATAATTTATACAAAATAATTTTTCCAACACAAGAGTGGATCAAGTTCGACCAAGACCTATTCACGGACAGCCATATGCGAAGTATTATTTTCTCAACGCCCTGTGTGCATCACTATGTCCTCAATATCGGTATAATTTACACCATGCAAAATGCAAAATGTAGGTTTTTGTGTATGATTTCCATATATGTAACATGGTACAGCTTACAAGATCATTCTTGCCTAGTTTTTAGTATCACGTTCAGGAAATGCAAATATGCACCCATCATCTCGCATGTATATCTCTATGATATATTGTTAGTCATGACCGTGACTAAACAACTTATACAATAATTTCGTTTCATATATAGGATAGTACTTGAATTCTTGGATATATAAACAATATAAACAAAACAACTTATATACGATAATTTTGAACGTATTGAATACTAGCTTGGATATATAAACCAAATCCGTTTTATATAGCACTGTGATTTCCATACATACTTATCAAGAATTAAGAAGGTATATGAACAAGTTACAACACCTTAATTCTTGATAATCAAATTGTAAAGAAAGATTTAAAAAAGAAAAAGAAAATTATCAAAGAACTCAGTAATTAATCTAGTATGAATAATAAAGCATCAAGCAGCAGCAGGTTGGCTTGCCCGTTTCAGAAGAGAAAAAATGAACTTGCATTTGAGGGTATCCCAGTAAAGTCCAATTTCATCACCCTTCTTCAGTCCTCTTCTCTTCACAAACTGCTTATTCCAGCTCCCAATGAAAACATAGCTCCGCGATGTCTCCCACAGCTTGAAAATCAACTGATATTCGGTGTTGGTATCGGAGTCATAAAATGTAACCTCTGCACCCTCTTTGGTCTCGACCTTCTTGGCTAACTTGTCATCCAAGAATCCCACAACACGATGGTTGATCAAACTTGCAGACAGCAACAGCCTGCTCAATTGTCCAAGATCGCTGGCCGTCATTGTCTTCTTGATTCTCCAAGGGTCGTAAAGACTCAGCCTCGTCGACACCCCCCAACGCCTCTCCTCCTCCGCTTCTTTTCTCGCAGCCTTGGCGGTCAGTGTTGGACGTTTTGGATAGTTCGGAGCAGAGGGTTTGTGGTTATTAGCTGCGGGTACAAAGTCTTCCACTGCTTTTCTCTTCTTTGTGACATTCCAAGTTGGATCATACAAAGTAAATGCTGTTGAAAGGTTGTCTTGTGGGAACAGATCAGTAGTAGTAGAAGTAGTAGTAGTAGTAGTAGCAGTGCTAGTACTAGGAAGGGTTAGTGTGTTTGAGGGTTTCTCTTCCATTGACGTTGAACCAGAGAGAGATGAAAAATAAGGTTTTGGGTGTTGGGAATGAGAAGCCAAAACCTGAGGCAGCCGATTAGGGGATTTGAGTTTGATGATCATGTTATATGATATGAGTGTGTGAGTTGTGTTGTGTTGTACGTGTTGTGTGTGAGCGAGGGAGAATCAATCGGTTTGTGATCGATCGATACCACTTTGAAATGAAGACAATGAGCATATTAATTAGCTAGCTAGCAGACTATATGCATTTATTTATAATAATTTCAGTGAAATAAGTTTGGACTAGGAGATGATCAATATAATTCCTTTCATTTTTTGGAAACTTTTCTTTCCTTTCCTGGTTGTTTTAGTAAATGTTTAGCCATTTCGTATGAAGCTTGGTGGCTAAGTAATTAGGAGATAGATAGTTTCTTTTCCTTGTTTTTGTTGGTTTAATATAGATCAATTTTATTTAGTGTGCATTTTGCTATTTGTGATTATATGATCATATATACGTGCACAACGTTGGGTAGATTTGATAATGTAATCAATCTCCTCACTTTGTTTATATATAAATTTAATATTTATATTTTAAGGCATGTTGATCAAGCCACTTTCTTAGTTCTAGCACATAAAATAAAGATTAAACTTTAAACATGGCAAATAATATAGACTAATATGTAAGTTGGACCAAACTTTACTTTCTCCGTAATGCCACATGTGCCGCCTTTAATTGCATCGATCACTTTGACCATATATTTTTTTCCCAAAGATAAAACTCACAGGTACAAAAATAGAATCACATTATTAACTATTTAACTATATCTCTTAGATAGTTGAAACTCAATCATATAAGCTGACTTTATGTAAGTCCTATCGCAACATGTAAGTCATGCATGCAAAACATGTAAGGCTCTATTTAGTTCGCAAATTAAAAACTTGGGAATGGAAAAACAATTTTATTAACTTGTTTGGTATGTATATACAATCTTAATTATAAAAATAATTTGTGCTTTATGAGAAAATGATTGCCCCAAATGGAGGAATTGAAGCCGATGACCATTTAGTTAAGTGGTGATACTTAGTCTTTTTTTTGTGAGAGAAGTGGGAGGAGGTCATGAGTTCAAATCTGATGAATGACAATTATAAATCAATAAAAAAAATAGAAATTAAAACCTTTAAGTTAACTTGAATTTGTTTTTCCTTTATACTAAAGAAGCATAAATTAATTATGAATTTTGAAGACAAGTTATTATGCTATAATTGAAAATTTTAACAATTTTTGTTTCCTATCCTACACAAACTAAACATGAGAATGAAAATTAAAAGATATTTATGTTACTTTGTCAGTATTATCAAGACATTGAAATGAAAATCTTTCCTTGGCCAAAAAAAAAAAGAAATGAAAATCTTTCATTTAGTTTTTCCTGAATATGCATAAAAATTAATTTTTCTAAAACTATACTTTGCGTATCAAAAGATTTAAAAACCTCCAATGCGAACTTATTCCATTCAAGGCTTTGTAAGTTTGTAGCCAATCAGTGTTCACATAAAAACACAAATCACCAACCACACAGTGACACAGGATCGGGATCAGACCCTCCTGAATGGTTTCCAAATCTATACGGTACACTCCGCACCACGTAACTTTCTAAGCAATTTCAATTTTCCATCCTGGCTCACGTTAGCAAAGGGCCGTTCAGAACTAGAATCATTTGGCCAACTGATATATAAAAGCATAATTTGAATTTATGCACCGTAACAATCCTGTATTAAAACCCACACTAACCTCCTTAAACCCTAATTTTTCTCTCAAATTTTTCTCAGGAAATGAACCCCAGAAAGAAAGAGACTCTTCTTTCAGCTCGAGAGCAGCACCTCGAGCAGCAGCCACTTTCGTCAAGGTTTCTGTCCTCACGATTCTAAATCATTTCTTCAATTCTTCCGTATAATAATTTGAATTGTTTTTAATTTTCTTTCTTGTTTCGTTGCTGAGAAAGCTGAGGAAAATAAAATAAATTGATCATTCAATGCTTACTTTGTTTATTGTTGTTTACTTTCACTGAACTATATGCCAAACTGAGCTGAATAGTTAAATTGGATCTTTAGTGGCCATTTTAGAAGAGATTATGTTTTATCTGTAATTACTTTTTAAAATGTGTTACATTAAGTGCACCACTCTTTTCTATCTTGGTGTAGATGGATTGAAAAATGCCAGTTACCTTCTGGGTTTTATTAGACTTACTGTTTGACGGTGCTAATTGGATGGAATAATATCTCACTTGTAAATTTCTTTCCCATTCAGGGTTCCTGTATTATTAATCAGATCATCGTATTTCTGTGGATTGGAGCTGCTGGAGCTGAGTGATTTTCACATAATCTGCATAAAATAAGAAATGGGACGAAATTGACTGGTAACAATATTATATTTTCCCACATAGCGTGTTTTCTGTCATTTTGATTCATACTACTTATTTGAGTGTAAACGGCAATACTTGAGTTTAAAATTGTTATTTCTATGTTCTTAGTTTAACTCAGTGATGCAATATGTTAATTTCCTTTTGCAGTTACTTTTATTTCAAGATATTCTGCTATCTTCTTTTTCAAGGAAACCCTTGAAAGATTTGAGAAAATGGCTGGGTGCAACAAACCGCATAAGAATTATCAACCTTCGATCAAATACAGGAGGTACCCAGTTGGTCAGGCATCCTCTGGGCTCCCTGATTTTGTTCATGAAGAATATGCCCCTGCCATTTCTGATAAAGTTAATGAGCAATGCTGTAAAAGATCAGAGCCCAAGCCGCCTGAGACGTTGAGCACTGCTGAGCTCATCTCAGCAGTTGGCCAGATATGGGATTGTGCAAGTCGTCCTCTTGGTTTCTTTCAACCTAAGGCAAATTCAACTCACAATGATGGTGTCTGTCCAAAAGAGGTTATCTTGGCTGATCTGGGTGGGGAAGGAAATGATAGGGCACCCATTTCAGACAAGAGTAATTACTTGACTGTTGATGTAAGGACTGCTGATCAGTTTCCAATCATAATGCAACCAAGTTTAGATTTTCTGCAGGTAAGCCAAAAGATGTCAGTGTTTGAACCTTGTAGTAAAAGTTATAGTCATTCTTCATTTTGGAGGTTATTGCATTGTGGTGTGAACGTGTCTAAAGAATCTTGGAGGGGAAAGGGGCTTGCAAGTTTAGAAGTTTCATACCAATTGGGACATATATATGAATGGATGGACGGTATGATTTCTTATGGGTCAAAATGCCCAGTCAGTGTTACTGAGATTGAGAACAGTACTGATCAATGCTGCATTCCAAGAGATACAATTAGCGTTGTAAGGGGATCCATTTTAGGAGATACAACTAGTCCTGTAGATAACTTGGCAACCAATGCTGAGTATAATCCTACTCTGATCAAATCTTACAACTCGTCGTTATATGACAGTGGAAAATGGGAGATGAATACAAGTACCACTCTGCATTCAGATTATTTCCTCAGTGCTGTGGATGGTGAAGCAGAGAGTAGTATTTCAAGGACCTCATGTTCTAATCTATACGCAGACTATCATATAAACATGTTAACTTCCTGTAATGATGGGTTTAAAGAATGTCATCATAAGATAGATGATCATGAACTACTTGAGAACAAAAAGAAACAAGCTGAAAAGTTTGTCGTCCAGGATGAGTGCAAGATGGAGATCTGTGCAGTAGCATGTGAAAAGCCTCATCATTCTCTTGCTAAGCAAGAACATGCCTTTGCAGGTGCATTGGCTGGAGTATGTGTTAGCCTTTGTCTTCATCCTGTTGATACAATTAAGACTGTAATTCAATCTTGCCGAGCTGAACAGAAGTCTATTTGCTACATTGGAAAATCAATTGTGTCTGATAGAGGTGAGCTGAGAATATATGTTGTTAGAACTAATATTATCTTTATGACTCTAGAAGGATTTCATTTATGATATGTCTGAAAACTCACGGTGAATTCAGGTTTAACTGGACTTTATCGTGGAATTGCTACCAATATTGCATCTTCAGCTCCAATTTCTGCAGTTTACACTTTCACATATGAATCAGTTAAAGGAGCTTTGCTTCCTCTTTTTCCAAAGGTACCTCTTGATCTTTTGCTCTGCAACTCTCTCTTACTATGTTTTTTTGTTCTCTGTTATTGTCCATATGCTTCTGCATCCCTTATTTTATTTATTTGTATATTTATTAATTTATGATTTTAGTTCTTATATGGAAGCAGGGTGGGGAGGGAGAAAACAGGTAAGTTAATAACATTTTGGATTCTATTGTGAAGCTGCAATTGGTTTTTTTGTGCAGGAGCATTACTCTTATGCCCATTGTGTGGCAGGCGGCTGTGCAAGCATTGCTACTTCCTTTATTTTTACTCCTAGCGAACATATAAAGCAGCAGATGCAAGTTGGTTCACACTACCACAACTGCTGGTACATCTCTAGAATCCTTTATTATCTTTGCCAATATCACCACTCATATAGTACTTACTTCAGCATAGGCATTGATTTTGATTGCTGGGTTCATTCAGAAATTTCTTTCAATATTTAAAATTTAACTTTTACGGCTTATAATATTGTAATTTCAATGCAATTTTTTTTTCTAGGAGCCTCATGACATTTCTTTTTTATAGCTACCAACTCTGGTCCTGTATGGCCCTAGATTGAACTTCTGCTTTGTTAACATTCCACCTTTCATTTTTTTCAGGGATGCATTGATTGGAATCATTCGGAAGGGGGGTTTTCCTTCATTATATGCTGGGTGGGGAGCTGTACTCTGCAGGAATGTTCCACACTCAATTGTCAAGGTTGATTATTTCTACATACTGGATTACTTTATGCAAAAGAATGGAATTGTGTCAACAAGAAACGTGCAGGGGGAGGGAGAGAGACAGAAAAATCCTCTGGCTTTATATTGTGGATTTATTTGACTCTCCATGTTATTTTACTAGACTAGTTTTTATCTTTTACTCTTTTGTACTTCGACATGTGATTTTTGAGACTTTCTGTATTTCTACTGCAGTTCTACACGTATGAAAGCTTGAAGCAATTAATGTTGTCTTCGCAACAATCTAGTGTTCAACCCAACACATTACAAACAGTTTGTTTCCCTCTCCTCTACCCCAAACCTCTTCCATTTTGACTATGCACTACCTTCATTGCAACTAGCTCTTAGCAGGTTTTTTGTTCTCTTGTTCTCATCTCAATTACACTAAGATAATTTTGCTATCCCTGCAGCTAGTTTGTGGAGGACTAGCTGGATCTACTGCGGCATTATTCACAACTCCTTTTGATGTTGTGAAGACAAGATTGCAGACACAGGTTTGTAATTTTTTATGCAAGCTTTTTTGGGTGCTTTTCATGTAATTCATTATCAAATTTATTGTGCTATGCTGAACAATTACAGTCAGGGTAGTTTATGCTTAAAATATGTCTCATTCATTAGTTAATGATGCACACCAACTACTTTGTCTATACTTGTTTTCTGAAATACTCTTTCTAAAAGCATTAGAAGTTTAATAACATAATGACTAATTAACTTGCTAACTGCTGAAGCTAGAATGTGACTCAGGGTGACATTCATATTTGATAATGTCTCTGTTGTCAGTTCTTCTGATAATGTGGGTGTAATGCAGATTCCAGGGTCTATGAGCCAGTACAATAGTGTGATTCATGCCCTTCAGGAGATAGGAAGGAATGAAGGTCTGAAAGGCCTCTACAGGTATAGCTTGGTCGTTTCTGCCCATTATCATTGCCAGCAGATAGTTTTCTTGCATTCCATGAGCCAGTTTCATCTTCCTGTCCTGCCAAGCCATTGTAACGGATGTCATGACTATTTTTTGTATTCACTGAGTAATTTTCTTGCATTCCATGAGCCATGACTATGATGTCATGACTACTTTTTGAATTGTGGTTGTCAGGGGATTGACTCCAAGATTGGTTATGTATATGTCTCAAGGAGCGCTCTTCTTTGCATCATATGAGTTTTTCAAGAGATTTTTCTCTTTGGAGATGCCACAAGCTGATGCTCAAAGAATCCAACACCCAAAAAAGATGGAAGATCCAGTATCACTATCTTCACCAGAATCACCGAGGCTGCATGGTGTACATTCATGACAATTTAAGAGTAGAACAAGAAGAAGTCTTCGGGCTTTGTTAGGAGAGTGATTAGCTTCAAATTCTGTTTGTGATTACAATTGTTGACAAGAAAAAGGATGTATACTCTATTTAGGTGCAAAAGTATATCAATATGTATCACTAATGTTCTTGATTATTGAAATATAACATGATAAGCAAGGTTTTCTTTCACAAAAATGTTGATCATTGTTTAAGGGCGGTGTTGTTTATGCAAAATCACTTTCTAACATAACTTTATGTGCAATAATTGTATATTGGAGCTTAATAGAAAATTCTGTTATCGAAAGTATTAGCTGTTGGGACAAAATACACAAGAAGGTTGTTGTAGTATAGTGGTAAGTATTCCCGCCTGTCACGCAGGTGACCTGGTTTGATTCCCAGCAATGGCGTAAATTTATTTTTTTTTCGCTCTCTACTAATTTTCATAAAGCGCAACATCTGATGAGAAACGACATGCCGTCTCCTTGCATACTTCTCGCAAGAGAAATATACACCCATTTGTGTTACAGACAGTAAAAGAGAAAAATCACCATTCATAAGCCAGTGACAATTCAAGTGAGAGTAAGTGGGGAATTTATTCATAGATTTTGGAGAAAATTCTTTACTAACAAAGTTGTTGTCTTCTGGTTGCATCCATATACAGTAATAGTGAGAGCATTTTGGAACCATTACAAGGATCTACTCCCTCTCCTCCTACCCTTCTAATAAAATACAACTAAAAGAGAAATGCAAAACAAAAAGGACTGCTATCTCCCAATTGTAATGTGACTACTTTTTCCTTCCCTATCATGTTTCAATATGGACAGTATTGTATTCTGTTGAAAATTTTGATTATAGACGTCGAAGAACGAATTGAATAATACATTAAATATATTTTGGACCCTCTCTATGGCAATAAACCTCGAGCCATGGCAAGAAATGGCAGCTTCAGAAAGTCTGTTCTGATTCGAGGAAGCCCTTTTTGTTTCATTGAGCAGGCTGTTGACCAATTTCAAAAATAATTATGGCAGTATCTGTCCCAGCCAGTTGAAGCTGATGCCCTTCCATTCATTCTGGTTAAGTTGGGGTCATCTCTAAGCCCATTGGGGATACTGTGGAGGAAACCAAGCATGCTGCTTGAAGTCTATACCCGTGCAATTGGAGAGAAGGGTGGGTTGAGCAGATAAAATGGTTGGATTCCTTTTACCCTCTTAACTACTTTCTTCTTCTCCCCTGCCGTGACAGCTTCAATTAAGAACTTCACTTCCTCCTCAATAAGCACTTTCAGTGAATTGCACTGTGTCAACTGTTTGTTTCTCTCCTGCTCGGTGGTGGCTGCTGCTGATGTATCTGTACCATGCAGAATGGCAACACATATAGAGAATGCTTGTAATGTGGATAACTGTGCATGAAAATGAACTGAATACTGTCCCTCTTCAACCACTGTCATGGTCAACGCTGGTGTATTCTCCTTTGCACCCTGCAAACAAATCAAAATCAAGCATTTAGCTTATGAGATGCCATCTATATCAGTTAGCAAACATCAACAATATGAATGAAGAATGACATTAGCAACAAATCAACTAGGATGCTGCAGACGGCTTATTTGAATGCGTCTAATCAACTATTATTTTGGAATTCTTAAATGTGTAACCAGCACTCCAAGCTGTTGTTTCCAATTCATCATAATCCAAAATTTAACAAAAGAACTTCATTTTTCCAGGGCTATGATCATGAAAATTTCCTCCAACATCAAAGACGTTTACCTGAACAAAAAGTTCCAAAGGCTGCTGCTTCTCCACAAATAGTTGATTATCAGTACATTGATTGTGAGGATTGCTTAAAACGATAAGAGGACAAGACATGTCCCAGCCACCACAGTCACAACCTCCACCCAACCTCCATCGATCTAGCAATGATGAAGGCCCCCTGCTTTCAGCAGTCGGAAAACCATGATTTCCAGCTGGAATTATCACCTTCAGGTTTCCTGGACTTTGGCTATCAGGGACACTTGCCGTCTTCTGTTCGACCATAGAAAGATTAAGCAGGTTTTTATGTGCTTTATCACTAATCTTATCCCCTCTCTTGTATTTTAAACTTTCTCTCTTTTGGCATGGGACTTGCATAACAATGGCTGCAATTTCAAGGTTTGGATGCAAATCTGCAGATGCCCAGGCTGAAGAATCAGAATCACTATGGTCAGAAGCATGTCTTTGTTCAAGTTTGACCTTATTTGGGCAAGACCCTTCACCAAACTTCAAAGTTGCCCCCACTGTGCCCGGATTAGAACCTTTGGGAGGTTTAACATCATCAGGGGTACAGTTAGCATTTTCTTGGGCTGCAAAAGTTTGCCTTGCATGAGAGATATCATACAACACAAACTCTGTCACCATGGAATTGTCAAAAGCATCATCTTTTAGTTCTGAACATAGATAACAAGAAACTTGCATCTGCCCCACCATTGAAGAATCTTTGTCACTACCATACAATCCCCTACCGCTAGCATTGCTCTTCTTTCTACTGCCAATGGAGTGAAAGGTATACACCCAGTTAAAAGCATTATCTGCTTTCCATGTTCTGGCCACAAAGACATCTTCAGAGCACTTCAACGAGAACTCAAAATATGGCATTCCATGTTTATTTTGTATCTTGAGATGGCCATGTAGATGAACCGGCGAACATGCAACAACTGATTGGTGTTTATCTTGATCACTAAATTGAGAATCACAAGCTGAATTTTGTGCTGTATTTGAAGAGACCAGCAACAAAGGTTTTTTATACGCCCTATTTCTTGTCATGTTTGCTGTGCCAGTTGTTTTGGCTCCACCGGGTTCCATTACATAACTTGGACTTCGCAAGGACTTGGACTTCATGAATGGATCAAACATCTTTCTGATAGGGCTGAACCGGACCTTTGAGCTGGCCCTGGACGAGTGATCACTCTCTGATGGAGAAGGAGAATGGACATTTTCCACCTTAGCAGAGAGTGACTTGTGCAATGTGTGAACTTGGTCTCTTTCAAGAAGTTCATTACCATTGTTTAGAGGTCCAGCAACAGGATCACTTCTTAGATTCAGATGCACCGAATCTTCTCCAAAAGCTTCAGCAGAGTGCTTTTCCCTGTTATCTGGACCCAGAAAAATTTCAATGAAGCTATCTGATGAACATGGTTCTACATGTGGCCGGCCAACAGATGACGTATTCAAGTTCGATTTCAAAGATATATCTGAAGACCTATTCTGTGGGCTTTCCTCATCTGAATTACATGAGTCTACGATTCTGCAAGAGAAAGAGGTGTCACTACCTTGCGGCATTTCAATTTTTCTCCTTCCCTCAACAGTGCCCATTTTCTTAATTTGCCTCACCTCTTTGGAGCTTTGATATACAGAACCTCGCCTATGATCTATGTCAACTTTCTGTCCAACAAATCTAGATGGAACACTTTTACAAGAAGCACTGCGATAGCGACGAAAGCTGATTTCTACGAAATCCTCTTTTATGCTCAATAAATCATCATCTTTACGTGTGAATTTTCCCTTTGTGCTCCTCTTTTCAACATGGGAATGATGTCGAGGAGTTGGAAGAACTGTGTTAGGACTCTGACCCACTGTGAAATTTTTATCGAACTCCATTTCTAGTTCCATTGATAGATCTGAAATTCTGCAAGAAATATGGAAACACAAGATAGAGATCAAGACCTGCAGGAGCAATGGCTGTGCACAAGCCATGTATTAAGTTAAAACAGAAATTAACCTTAACATTACTGCTAAAAATGAAATGCAATTCCTACACTAAATTCTTTCACCAAAAAATGCAGTCAAATATATTAATTAAATACACCCGAGTAAAAGCATTCAGCTGCAATTTTACTGTGCAAAATTGAAACAATTGGCAGTTATTATCTAAATGCAATCATCTTATAAAATTAAAAGAAAATAATTTAACCACAAACCACTATATGCCAAACCACCTCCTTCTAGAGAAGGTCAAATTTCATGTATTTTCATGCTCAGATACAGACAAATAAAAAGGCATATTCTTCTGCATTTCTTGATAAGAACAGAACAAATCTCAAATAAGCAGAAAACCAGATTTTACCATTCCTATAAGCTCAAATAAGCAGGAGCAATTGACGTACAAAGATATACTGATGGCAATGCATTTCTATATGTGATTATCGATATCCTAATTTACCATTCCTATAAGCTCATATTCACATCATTGGAGAAAACTTCAAAACAAAATCATCTCAAATCTTCTATTCTTGACAAGATAGATCAATAATCTTAACCTTGCCAGAAACCATTGTTTGAAAAGGCACACAACCCATCAATGATTCCAAACTTTGAGATCACATCAGCCTCAAAACACCCAAACCTTGATCTCTATACACCCAAACCTTGATCTCTATACAAATGAAAACCCCTAACCTTAAAGCACACAGGAAGCCCTATTGACTCTAAAAGTCCCCAAAATGAGTAAAGTAATACAGCTAAAAGCAATCAGCCTCAAAACACCCAAACCTTGATCTCTATACAAATGAAAACCCCTAAACTTAAAGCACACAGGAAGCCCCCAAAATGAGTAAAGTAATACAGCTAAAAGCAACACATTCTCGCAAAAAAAAAATGCTGTATTTTCACTTGCATTCGAAGCCAACTCAACTAAAAAAAAAAAAAAGGTGCTTGTGGAAATGGCCTTACCCCACCACCAGATCTCAGATAAGTGAAGCCAAAGCAAAAACCAACAATATACCAGCAGATAAAATCATATTCTTCAATCTCTTGGACTGAAAGCCTCGCCAAATCTTTAAGAGAAAACCCAAGACTCAGTGGCAAAGGAACAGTAAGACTGTGACCCAGAGAGCGCCAAAAAATACCCCAAGTGTCAAAAAAAGTACAGGGCTAAAGGGCAAAAAGAAAACAATCAGGCCAAGAGCAGTAAAGCATGATAGGCACAAAAAGTGAGCTCTAGAGAGAGAAAAAGAGGATGATGAGGTGAGACAATGTAAGAGAGAGAAAGCATGCCTGAGATGATAGAGAGAGACAGAAAGAAAGAGTGAGTGAGATTGCTCACTAAACCCTCTCACTCACACAAGAGGGAAGAAGAGTTGCATTGAGAGACAAAGAGCTGCCGAGCATCTGTTCATGTCTCTACTCAAAAGCCATGCCCTTCAAGTCATCATATGCTGTTTATGTTTTGTTTTGTGTGCTTCTTTTTATTTTTAACATTTTTTTTCTTTTGTGGGTTATAACTTATATGTACACTCAGACCAGTGATTTTGCAGCCTTGGAGAGAGCACCCATATTGAAAAAGACAAAAATACCCATGTTGGATCATTGGTATTGTTTTTCTTGAGGGGTAGTTTTAGAATTTGGCATTGATTAGTAGGGGGCAGGTACAGTAATTATAATAAGGTTGGTGTCCTTTATCACTGCCACAAATTATTATCTTAAGTTTTGGGAAACTGCAAATATCAAGGACTGGAATCCCACAATTAATCTGGTGGTTTCCTAATAATTAATTATTAAATCATTATATTAATGTAATGAAATACAGATCTTGCCCATGTGAAATTACTTTAAACTCCTCAAACTTTCAAGATGGGAACATGCTTGTTGACTAGAATGCCCCTCTCTAGTATGTGCAAAGGCCATCTTCTCAACCATTAGTATAAGTGTACAACACTAAAACTCATTTGCTGGATTTGTTTAACTAATCTTTGAATGAATTAGATTTGAAGAGAAAAAGTAGAGCATCTGCCCCATGAGATTTAAGAGTAGTTCTAAAGATAGGAAAGCTGTGAAAGTTGGCATGAAAGACTAGTCATCCATATTATTTAAAGAGCAATTCAATTGGCAAACCCTTGTAAATTCTTATGTGTTTCATAATTTACCTAATTTGATGTGACAGTTGGTGAATGTTTGGTAGCCTAGCATTCTAGTTCATAATTTACTTTGTGTTTGTATAACTCGTCATTCAATTCAAAAGACATTAATTCATAGTATCAACAAGTTGCACTTTTTTTCTTTGAAGTGACACTTAAGTATTGTTTTTTCCTTTTTCACTTACTTTAATTTCACTAGAAAAATTTTCATGAAACTATTATATATATTTAAGGTGGTAAAAACCAAAAAAAAAAAGGTAAATGTGGTAAATGTATGCCGGTATGGTGTGTGTTCCCTAAAATTTGGTTTGTGCTGAAATTCAGAAGTATGTGTATGTATGATTTGAGTGCGGTACATTAACCATTGAAATGGCAAAAATTGCATGGATCCCAAAGGGAAAGGAGAAAATGGTAAATGTGCGTGCATGTGAATATGTAATTGGTTTAGGCGGGAGGAAGCAAAACTGAAGCGGTCGGTCACATCACCCCCACAGAATCTTGGACTCACGTAACCCTTTTTTTTCTTTTTTTTCTTTTTTTCTTTTTCTATTTTGAATATGTAATTGGTTTAGGCGGGAGGAAGCAAATCTGAAGCGGTCGGTCACATCACCCCCACAGAATCTTGGACTCACGTAACCCTTTTTTTTCTTTTTCTATTTTTCTATTTTAGGGTACTTCTTGCTACTTATGTAGAGACTAGAGTGAAGGTGAAATTGTTATTGTAAATTTGTATTACTAGGAAGGATTTATATGTCACCCATCTATTTTTACTGTCCGTGATTAATATCATTGAATGCGTCAATTTTGTAATAAGCTATACTATATTTATTGCATACAACCATGTATTTAGACACATTAATATCAAGTTAATTTGATGACTCCAACATTCTTGATATTTGTATTGTTAATAAGTATAAAATAATACTTGATTTAAGTCCTCACGAATTAAGCGTTTTAACGTTGATATGGCTCAATCAAATTATTCCAAAATTATAATTGGCATTCCTTTGTGTCAACTTTAACATTTTTATCGACTAAGAAAGTGGTCAAATTGTAATTTTTGAGATCTCAAGTTTGTTGCATTAAAAACAAGAGCATATCATAATGTAAAGATGAATAGTTTCTGAGCAATGAGACCCAACTATTATTGATGATCTGGAACTGAGAGTTGAAGAATGACATAATTAACCAATTAACACATCTAGGGCCATGCATTCATGCCCCTTGAAGGCCACTTTCGAAAGCTCAGTTCTGAAATATCAGAAGGTCCACAGTGCACTGCACACGTGGGGATTTTTATTCTAATAAAGGAAATAACAATTAAAACGACGCTAACATTGTACTTGCAATGCAAGGTTGGCCAAGATTTTGATAAGGAGGTGGGTGCATTCTTGGTTAACACTTAGCAGGGCCTTCAAACACTTCATAACAATTTCAACTACAACTCTGCTACAAAAGAGTAAGAGTCATCGAATGTTCTACGTTTTAAGTACCTACCGAAAATCTAATAGGCATCAGAATTCCACCCACCTCAACTAAAATTCAGATCATAATCTACCACCCCAAATCTCAATAATCATATACCATCTCTGTCAGATACGAATATTTCTTCTCTTAACTCCATAGTTTTTATTTTGAGCTTTACTAACCAAACAACAAGTACTTGTATTTATGGCAGCTGCAAAAACAAACACCAATTATATGAAATGTGTTTTGCAACCCCAGATGTAGACATAAATTACATAACCAACACATAGAAGTGAACCCTTTTCTTTTTTTGAGAAAAGCAACCAAGGAACTTACAAAGCCGAAAACTTCATTAAAATTATGGAACCATTAACAAAGAAAATAGGTAAAACTAAAAGGCATTTCAACTACTTGTCTCGATTTGATGGTATCTCAATATCTCAATTCTCATACGTATGATAATCTTCTCTCGTTAAATATCTGACATCTTGTATTATCAAATTATCAATTTAACACCACACATTTAAATAAGAATTCATCTAATTAGTGGTTTAAATCCGACAAAAGAATATCCTATATAAATGATTTGAATCATGAACAGATGTCAGACTCCAGACTCCACGCATTGCCGAATGATCGGCATGTGTAATTGTGAAGCACAGGGAATCTGCTCCTAAACCGGCTATACATATTCTGGGATCTTATCTTGGAACATCAACATCGTATACAGATTCACGGGAGCTCCAGGAAATAACCTTAACATAAGTATTATTGAGTATTCATACTACTGTACAAGTCTACAAGGGATCAGTTCCTACATAATACACCTAAATATCTAAACCGAAAACTATAAAGGCAACCACATTTCTACTCAGCATTCTTTGTCAATTCAGAGTTTTCTTCCTTTTTAGCCTTATTAAATGATCTTTGAGCATCCAAGACTGGTATGTATGCTTCAGTTTTCTTTCTTAAAGTATCATTGGCTGCCTTGTCAGCTTCACGGGGACTGACCAGCTTCTTCTCCACATCTTCAAATTTTGCAGTCGCCAATGGAGCTGTGCCTACGTTCTTGTTAGAACTTGGTGCATCAGTCAGCATGGAAACTGCATCACGAGCGGCATACCACATATTACCACAGGCAGTGCACTCCAGCTGAAATTGATAAATGAGAGAGTAAGAATTTAGAGAGCACAGTTAGAATATCAAAAAGTTACAGGACTAAAAAAGGATTATTCTTCACAGGCAATCTCAACTTAGATAGCAGCCTGCAAAGCTAGACGCCTTGTCCAAATTACCAATGATGTGAGGCAATAATAGAAACGAAACAAAACAACAAATGTAATTATCACAATGTGTAACTACTGATCATAAGTTTTGATATACTAGTAGCATTCACATATATATAATTTAAACCGGGAAAAATGTTTTCAGTTGCCATAGGAAAGAATTACTTAGGGGCTACAATACCGCTCATAGTTGATGCTTATATTATAGACACTTTGCATGACTTTCAGATTACTCAACTCAGCACTGATATGGCATCAGAAATATTTTGTTTCCCTTTTTTCTTTTTGTGCTTTCTGGTCACAGCTGGGTGCTGGACACGAGTCCTAGTCCGCAAACATTAGCCATTATGAAGTGTTTCACACAACTGTATCAATCCCAATTTATAAAGCAATATGTAGTGGCAAGAGTAATTGCCACTTGCCTTTAGACACCGTTGGGCGTCTTATTATATTAAGCTCTATTAAAAATAAAATAAATAAGTGATAAATAGAAAATTATTTTAGCCAGAAAATTTCGACATATTGAAAAAGCAGAATTTTCCAGGAAAATGAATGCACAAATTTATAAATGCATGAACCTGATAACGAGCACCATGTCCTGCTTGAATGATGTCCCTAACTCCCACTTTGAACTCCGAGCATCTTGAGCAACGAGCATCAGTCATCTGTTTCGCAAGCAAGAAGTCAACAATGTGCACAAACTTTATGCACAGCAAAGTGCAAGGTACTCAAAACCAACTTGAAGTAAAAATGAAGTGACCTGCATGTGCTCCGAGTCATCAGGCTCCTGCTTTGATCTCTCCTCAGCCGTTAAACCATCCTGAAGTTTGTTTAAAGGTCATATTTATGTAAACCATAAAAACAAGGGCAATGATAGTATTATCACTTTTGCATACACCAAGTGTTGCCAATTGCAACATTGACTAGTCTGCATATGATACTTTGAAACACAAAATTAATCATGTCAAGAGACCATATTCAATCCAGGGCAAAGCAAAACACAAAAGCATTTATTTTATTCATGCATAATTGAAAACCTTCATAAAACTTGAGTGATAAAGTGAACAAACAAACAGAGTCACAGGCTCCCAGCCAAGGGATAAATACCCAAAGAATTGGCTAAAGTAATCTTGCCCCTACATCCCCCAACTAAAAAATTATGTTTTCCCTTCAATTAGTCCAGCAATCTAACTAAAACCAAGAAACACTCAACATATAAACATTCAACTGATCCAACTCTTGTATATCTTATGAACATTCAAAACAAAAATGGAACAACTCAACTCACCCCGCCTTAATCAAAATGAAACAGTTTACATTAACTTCTGCACCATTCCATGCTTTTAAGGTCATATATCCATTACATCTTTCATCAGCATTTAAACTATCACAATCTTGAATAAGGGGGTCTTTATTGCACATGAACAAACTGTCTCATGCAATTGTCTCTAATCCATTAAAATTGCAGCACTCATGACAAAAATAAACCTCTTTAAATATTAAGGACAAAATTTTAAATAGGCATTCTAGTTTCTGCTCTCACAAAAGGATATTGGAGTTCCTTTATCTCATGCACAGACAAATTAACATGCAGAACCTAAAAGCTAAAAGTACTTAAGCCTAAAAGCTAAATGTACCCAAAACAGAAAGTACCAACAGTTGCTCTATGGCTATCTGCATTTGAGACTAGTTTGACCCGATCCTACTCATTGTATAATGTTCTTTGGCATTGTCATACAGTAACCCACTTTAACCCAGAGATCCATATATTGAATCCGTCCATGGTCTTTCACCATCCTCAATAAATGCTCCCCCCACCATTTGAACACCCTTGCCAAATTATTCTCCTAGAGAACTTACAAGGATATAAGAAAAAAAGAGACCACATCCAGAACTATAAGACAAATGTGTCTACTCCATATGAAAAAGGAGGAAAGTGGGAAAAAAGATAAACTTCCAAAATTTCAATAAAAAATACGAAAGTACGTTTAAAATCATGTTGGCTAAACAATAAATGTATCCTAAAATCTCTCATGTTTACAACAGAAGCTGCGCACTGTCATATTTGCCAAGGCACAAAAGATTTGAATTCTGATTGAAAAACAAAAAGAAGAAAACTTGCTTGGCAGCCCACATAATCAACCCAGAGGCTTGCATAAAATATGACCAATAGAAAAACAGAAATAGTTCTTCTGCCGGTTTACTTGGACAGTTTGGTAGCAAACTAAGGTAGCATAACTGGTATGTAACAAATTATAAGAGATATATGGTAACAATACATCAGTGATCCTAACACCTAACAATGTCAACTTGAGACCAATCTCTTGAATTAGCTATCACTAAGTTAAACTAAAAGGAATGAAGTAACCAGCATAGCTGCTACAAATATTCCCAGTGTGACAAAATCCAGCTAAAATCTGATCAATGTCGCATTAGGATTAATTTTCATTGAGAATCATCTCAAAACTGAACCACCCATAAACCAAGCTAGGATAACGACCATACCTTTAACTCTTCAGGTGACATGTTCACTATTGTTGAAGGTTCCAACTCTCCTTTTAACAGTCGGCAGGCAAGCACAGAATCTTTCTGCCAAGAACAGAAGAAATATAAGAACAAAAAAAGACAATTAAAGACACTAACAAGTAACACCCTCAAAATTGACTTCAGCAGCAAATAGTATGCAGACATGAAATCTAGTGGACCTCAATCAAACCAAATACATTGTTCTTTATTACATAGTTGGTAAGTCTACTTCTAGAATATGCCTATATATGCATGCATATGCATTAGCATAAGCACACAGAGCCTTCTAACCTGGAGATTAAACAACAGTGACCGCAACTTTTGGTTATACTTCTGGAAGTCTGAGGAGAGAGAATCATGTGAGGCCTTCTCCAGAGAAGTAGCTGCACGAACAGCATCATCTGGCCAGATAAAAGACTTGCCACTCTGTACAAAACAGCAAAGGTTACATTAAAGTCATAGCATCTCCCTGATCCTCCACTCCTGATTTCCAATGCACCCCATTTGCAACCCATTCATTAGAACCCTAAAGAAAATCAGGAAAATTTATTTTTCAATACATACCTTGAGAATCCTACCCTGAGATCCATTTGCAACTTCTGGGGACTTAGGGTTACTTTCATGGTCAATGGCATCAGAACCAGCTTTTCTTTTGTCATCTCCATTCATGCTGTCAGAAGAATTGCATGTGCACTCAATCTTTGAAAGAAGTTTCTCCAACCATTTGTCACGATGTGTGTCTCCAGTTAGTGCCATAAACTTGGTTAAAATGCAATGGTATTCTGAGGCATTATCCAGATAGCTTCCAGGTGTTTCAACCTTTTGATTTTGACCAGGCCTAGTTGTTGCTTCTTCAGCCCAAGAAACATCAATGGGTGGTATATTTTTTTTAATCAAAGTTCTTTTAGTCTTCAATTGTTCATCCTGATTAGCAGTGGTATCTTCAGTCTCAATATCAGGAAGATCTCCCAATCTTCGCTGAGTTTTCTGAACTAGTAAGTCAATTTCATGCTGCTTATCTTCTTCATAGTCTCTATCTGTCAGCTTCCAAAGTTTTTTCCCCTGGGTGTCATACACCTTTTGCACAATGAAGCCAGGATGTTGTTTACGAATTGGCAGCTGCTTGTTTAAAGGAACAAAATGTACCACACATCTATGCATTACAGATTCGGCTGGAATCTCATCGCGATGGAAACTATAGAACAGCTCCCTTGTGTCACGTGACTGCCAGTTTCCGCCACCTTTTTTCTCTGCCTCTTCAGGACGATAAAACCACTGCCCTAACACCATCATGCTCCCATCTTTAGTCTGACTAATATCCTAATTAATTCCCAGTTCCAACAGACAGAAAATTAAAGTTAAGGCCATTATAAATATGAAGGAAAATGAAAGAGAATTAAGTGAAAACATTGGAAAGCATCTAGATGCCCATAACATAAAAACATGCTTGGATACTATTGGAAAAATTGGCTAAAATCCCACAGCAACGGCAAGAGGTATTTGACACAAATCAACATGCCAAGAATTTTTGGGCAGATATTCAAGCAAAGGGTGTCTATTAAAATAGTCAAAGGTGAAGATAATGTGAATCACAGGGAAAGAAATGAAGAACAATACATGAAATATAAACTTCACCAAAAGACTATAACAACACAGAAACAATTCCTCAAATTTCATGAGGCTATGGACTCATATTCTCTTAATCAATTTTGTTGCTTACCTAAACTAGCCCTAGGTGCCGGTCGGCTTGGGCGGGTTGAGGCCCTCCCTGTCAGCTGAGCCAAATCGTCAGGTGGGGAGATTTCTAACCCAAATTATCCAAAAGCTAAACAGGGCGGCTTGGGTAAAGCAGCTTCGGGTTGGTGGCTTGGGCTGGGCAGGTCAGTTTGAGGCCGACAACGACGATCTTGGCGACAGGCGGTAGAGAAGAGAGGAAGAAGACTGAAGATGAGAGGAGGAAGAAGAAGACATAAGAGGAGAGAAATTAAGGAGAGGAGATAAAGAAGAGGAAGTGATGAACTGCCCCGGGAAGTAAGGAAAGAGATGGTATGCCATTGGAAGAAGACTGAAGATATGAGATGGGATGGGGGAGAAGATGGTGGGTGGGTCAGTTGCCGACAGTCGGTGGAAGTTCCGGACCTAAACTGGCCCATTATTGATTGGGTTGGGGGCATTGGTGGCTGGTGGCTGGTGATGGGCGGTGGTTTGTCATGTCATCGGCGGTCGGTTGTCAGGCTAATCGGCTTCATGCCCACCCCTAACCTAAACAATTAATTTATCTATATATATACATAGTAATATAGAGACGGAGCTTCCATTGAGGGATTCCTTAAAGAACCTAATTTAAGGGATTCCTTGTGGGGTCCACTCTGCATTATATATATATATATATATGACACATATATCTTCATTATATCTATACATGTCCTTTGACTACAAGAAAGCATATCTGCTAATGAAATCATTATTTTCTCAATATGAACTAAAATCAGCTTCTCTTAGGAGTGCAGCGGGGCTGCTCTCTCACTCACAAATGACCTCCAGATAAATGATATTTAATAGCCCACTTTTTCTTGCATCCTTATCCATTGCTTCCTTTTCAACAAAATATTATCAATATTTCACAATTCTCAACAACTCATGCAAAATCTGAACTTCACCTCTGGACAGTAGATTTTATGGCCTATACTAATGTATGTCTTTATTTAAGATGACAAAATTGGTCAATCGTACCACCATACTTCTACTCTAATGTATGTCTAATCATATTTAGAAACTAAGCCTCAAATAATCAAATGCAAACAAATTGAACAGTGTCCAAGGCAAAATGACAATAAATATTCATGCACTCTACAAAACTCAAAACATGGATTCATAAAACAAGTACCTTAATAATTGCCACATAGGGCTTCTGTTTTTTATCCTCGGGAGTTAGAAGGACCGGATCCTCCTGCAGAGTAATTAAAGTTGAGAAATTCAGCACCAAAACATTAAAAAAATTAAGGGTAAGCTATCATGAAATGAATTTCTATTGCCTCGTTACAAAAAGTCAATGAGAACGAGTTTTTATGCATACAAAACTTAACCATCTCATCTTTGGAAAATAGACCATAAATTCCTGGGGAGGTTGTATATAGAAATCAATAACAAATCACATTCTAGTTTCTTGAATTGCAACTAACATTTCAGCTTTTTGAGCTGCGAGAAATTTCAAAAATAAAGAGACCACAATGCCAATTTAAACAACACTACTTTCGACAATGAAGAGTAAATGTTTCTCTCTGTGAAGCAAACTAAAAGATTTTCCACCAAGCAAGAACAAAACCAAAAACTGAAACTCCCATAATACAAAAAGCAACAAAATAATTGAAATTCACAATCTCTAATACTTTCCTTCCCCACATTTCTCAGCAACCAAAAAACAAAACCCTAAATCACACAATACATGAAATCCCCTAAAAGAATTGAACAATACATGCAATAACCACCACGAAATCCACAAATCAGAACCCTAAAACCCAACCAATAAACAAAACCCAGTCAAAGCGACAAGCAACACAATGGTAAACGCAAACTGACCAGGTCGTATTGGTTTCCGTCAAACTCAAACGCCTCGTAATGCTTCCTCCGATTCCTCCCCTTCCCGGAAAGCCTAACGAGCTCGCCAACCGGCTTCGCGTCCTCTTGCTGTGGCTCTTCATCCTCGTCCTCTTCGCTCTGCGACGCCGTTCCAGCTGTATCCTCTTTCTCTCCCTTCTTCTTTTTCTTACTCTTATGCTTGTCTTTCTCTTCCTCCTCTCCTTCTTCTGGAAGCTTCATCCTCTTCCTCTTCAAATTCTCCTCCGACGACTGTTGATTTTGCGGTGCGAAGTCGTCGTCTTCTTCGTCACTCGTCGAGACCTGCGCGAACCTTCGGTTCCCCATTTAAGAGGTAAAACGCTGCGTTTCGTTTCGCTGTGTCAAGCGCTCTCTCGCTCTATCTGCTGCGTCTCTCTCACTCTCCAGAAGCTCACAACGAAATGGATTTCCCGACCGCCAATTGGTGAGGAGACGTGGGTCGTGAGCTATTTATACAGAGCCTGGCGGGTGTTTGTAAATGGGCCTATTGTTTACCGAAATATCGGATTCGCCACTGATAGCAGTTATGTGCACACTCGACGAGACACTCCTTGCTGTACATCGTACAAGCTGTTGCTAAAGAACGAAATTACATTATTATCCTTCTCTATTTCGGGTTTGAAAGAGAAAAATAAAAATGTGGAAGGGGTATGCATTGTACAACACTCGAGGGTACAACCTTATTTTTCTGTACCTAACTGTAGCGGATTGGAGCCCCCTTGAAACATTTGTTTTGCCGGCACATGACGCCGGTTTTGTAGCACTTCGTTTAGGAGAAAAATTTTCATGAGGCGGTACAAGCTTTTTCCGTTTCACCAGACATGTCTAAGACTACAAAACATAATAGTTTGAAGCTGAGGAGAATAAAAGTTGCAGACTTCATTCTCATTCAATCAAAGAATTAACGTGCCATTACATATCATTCAAAATTTGATCTACCAAAGTACAAAAGCGTTATCTTCTTGGGACATGCTCTGCATCTCTAAAATAAAAAAAGGTATCATCCCACTTAGACAAAGAAAGGGATTTTCAAATCACTGATTTTTTGTATGTCACTACGCTCCTTGCTTTCAACAATTTCCTTTAAACTAGTCCATGATTTTCGCCTCCGTTTGTTTGATGTGCTGACTGTGCTTTCTGAATCTGTTGGAGCAGGAGTGTTTTCAGGTTCAGCTGGTTTCTTGGACGCTGATTTGTTTCTCTTTCTCCTCTTACTTTCCAACAAAGTAGCTCCAGTTCTCACCAGTGGAGTTGCAGAAGTGTCCACAGTAAGAATCTCTCCAGCCATTGCTGAAGAAGCTACTTCATTCGCTTTACTGACCTTATCTTCACCTGCAGGACTGTCCACAGTAGGAATCTCTCCGGTGATTGCTAAAGAAGCTATCTCATTCGCTTTACCAAGCTCATCTTCACTTACAATTCTCTTCTTTGAGCTGACAAGCTTCTTAGAAATGGATTTAGCAGGTTTCAATTTTGAAGTTGTCTTGGTCTTAGGGGGGCATATCTCTTTCATATGTCCCTTTGGAGTCCCTCTCCTCAAATTCCGATGTGAACAGAAGTGGCATGTATACACTACATTGTTCTGAGTGAAATTAGTATGTTTCTTGTTATGAGTGAAATTAATATATTTCTTACTCCGTCGTCGTGCCTTTGCTCTGTTTTTTTCAATTCGAACAGTGCAGTTGAAGCCAGGCTGAAGAATTGTTTCACATCTGCAAACAGAAAAAATGGTGATCAGAATTTTTTACTTTTTTAAAATTTTTTATAATATCATTCATTTCAAAAAGGGATGGGCAAGAAGTAAAAACTACAATACATCATATGCATAATGCGTCTAAAAGATAATTGTGTTTCAAGAACTTTTTGACTTGCCATAGTGGCTTACTAATTTAAGAGCCAATGTATTTGGAATTTAAGATATGAAAATAATGAAACTATAATTACTCAAAATCTCTGCGAGTCTTAAAAGCACTTCAACTGGTCCAAAAATATGAAGAAAAAAAAACACATAGAAGGTCAAAAAACAGCCGGAACACCTAGATAAATAGTTTTCCCAGCATCAGAAAATCAGAAAAGTCACTCTTAACTCTTTAAGGTAAGGGGCCAATTTCCAGCTAACCTTAATAAGATTTTGAGATTCATGCTATATAGTGCAAAATGAGTTAAGTGAAAAAGTGCCTCAATGACTGTTGAAAATACCTGTTATAATTGGACTGGTTTGATTCAGTATTTAGGTACAACTAATCCAATCCAATTGGGTTTAAAAATTTCTAAACAATCCAATCCAAACCAGGTTTGGATATTGAATTGAAGCAGTTAGCCGGTTTTTGTTTTTTTTTTTTGCATTGTGTTAGCCATGCCATGATCAAAGATACTCATCCTGTATATGGGACAGAATCAAACGTTATTTACCAACTATTACCAAGTATGCATCTCTCTTAACACACAACTGATCAGCTTTCAATTACTGAAAAACAAAACCTCATATATCCACATCGCTTAATTATCTAGCATTACCATTTCAAGAACACAGTGCCTATCGTTGAATTTTGATAATTAAATGCCCAGAACCACCCCCACAAACAAATCAACCCCAATTGCAGTAGTTCTAGTTTGTAAAATGCTCTACAACCCGCCCTAAAAAAAACCCATTTGCTACTCAACCCACTAACATAGCAGCAGCAGCAACAACAACAGGATCAACTCCAAAACTGAGCTCAAAAAGCCATAAACTTTGCAACTAAATGTACTCATAAATACAAAAACAATCCAAACAAATCAACCCCAACAGCAGTTGTTCTAACTAGTAAAATGCTCTACAGCCCACCCATTTGTTATTCAACCCACTAACACAGCAACAACAACAATAAGCTTAAACTCCAAAACCAACCTCAAAAAGCCATCAACTTTGCAACAATTCACACTACACATACACTAACAGCAACAAATATGACACGTTCATGTTTTTTCCCACAATTTATTCAAAAAAAAAACTATAAATTTTTTACAGTACCTCTGGCAAGGAAACAGAGAAGGGTCAGGAGGCACACCCAGAGCCTCGTGAGAAGAGGCCAACTTTTGGCCGAAGAAGGCGCCCAAAGAAGGAATGGGAGCTTCCCCAGTGGCCCACAAAGCGAGTCGCTGCAAGTGCTCGAGCTTCAATGCGGACTTGGGGTTGACGTTTTGCTTTTTTCCTGTTAATTCTTCTCTCAGTGATATCGTATTGTTCGACTCAGATGCTGTGTTTGTGTTTGGTGCTCTCTTGGCTCCTCCTCGCCTGCCCATGTTTTGCTTCGTTTTCGAGGCTTTTTGGTTTGCGGGAATTTGATCGAACCCTCGGTCGGTGGCGCTGCCGAAAGAAATAGAGGGAGAGACGGAGGAGTTTATGGGCTTATGGGCTTATAGGCTTATGGGCCTCCCCTCCAAAAACGACATGCCTTTTAAGGCCCCCCTTTCCAGCTTGTGTTTTGCTTATACAAGCCAAGCTTCAACGAGCCGAAAAATCGAACTTAGTAACTCGAGTGTATCGAGCTGATTAACATAATTTTATTTAAAGTAAATCATTAGATACTATTTTTAAAAAATATTAATTTTTATTGAAAATTTTCCTCTTGAAACGTTAAAATTAATTTAACTTGAGTTAATATATATTTTTAATTAAATTAGATAGACATATGAATATAATTCCCCTAAAATACAAATGTACCAAATAATTTCATCTAAATATTCATAAATTATAACACTTGTAAAAATTCTCATTAAAAAATAGATGTAAGGTAGTAGAAGTCTCATAACCAAACAATACAAAAACAAACTAGGAAATAAAAATAGCCCATTGTATGTAAAAAGTCTTTTTTTATTTTTGGTATTTGAGAACTTGAATTTAAGAAATGTTTAAAATGGCAAGAAAAATATGTAGAACAAGTAGCGACAAGTTGGCGTAATATCGTGGCAAAAGTGTATCCTGGTGAAATGGGCCTACTTGGGGTTGCTATGACCTAGCAAATTTGCAGATATGAAGCTGCCTGGCATTCCTTCCACAACACACAAACACTCAAATTTATTTTTTTGTCAATTACACACAAACACATTTCGAAGCATCTCCACGCCTCTAAACTCGGGCCCACCTAGTTTGTACTTATCGAATATCCATGGTGCCACCCATTGCTATTTTCTGCACCGTAGAACCACATTTTTGTTCCACCTATCAAAATCATAAAGAAAAAAAAATGAATTAAATTAAGTATGATTCTATATTTTATTATTGAAAGATTGGGTTCTACTTCTACTTTAGTTTCCAACAGTCATAGAAAAAAACTAAAGTGGAATCATACCTAATATATATATATATATATGAAAGTGAAATTTAACCTTGTATTAATCTACACCTTTATACGTGTCACAATCATGTTGGTGTCCATTAAACCCTTGTTTGTAGCATCTGATACAGAATGTTATCGTCGGTAGATGGAGATGGTTTTGGCCATGTTTGACCTTTACGTACAAGCATCATTCCTTGCATGGTTGCATGCCAAGGTTGAATAGTACTACTTTCTTACTTGTGAAATATTGGCTTTGTTCCTAGACTTCAAAAGTACCATTTGGAGTTTGCCGATTTTCCATGACCAATATTGATACAAGTCCACATGCAGCACGTACTGTCACTTAATTGGGTGCAAGAGTTTGAATAATATGGTTTAGGCCAGTTATTGGCTCTTCCTAAAGTGATCTTCAGTTTGTTGCCTGCCAAATTGCTTGCTTATAGAAAACAATCATGGGTCTGACCAAGTTAAATTCTTTTATTAATTAACAATATTTTTCTCATTTATTTATTATGAAAGACCATAACAAGAGGAGCACCATGTTGAGAGAAATATCTCACAAAAAAAATGTGAGGTCTTGCATATATAGTGACTTATAAAGATTTGAGCTGCTCCTTTTATTGTTAATTGATTTTAGAATAAATGCCTAGATTTATTCATAGTATCAGATCAGGCTATCTAAGTGTACGTTATATCAAATAACTACACGTGTTCTCACGTCATCCAACACATAGTGAACAATAAAAGTTTGAATTACTCTTCTCATTGCCAATTGATTTTGAGATGAATGTCTAGATTTCTTCAAAACAATTAATAAAATAATTCACTTAAATACAAGAGTGATAATTTTCACACTCTAATTTTGTGTAGTTGCACTCTTGTAATTGTTTTCATGTCTTAGTGATTATATAAGTTAGAATAAAAAGAGTGAAAATGAGTACCAAAAAACAATCTTAAAATAAAATAATTGTCTCAAAACTCAAATCATATGAGAATAATCAATAAATGGTTGTTTGAGTTTATAATATTAGAAAAAAGCAATGAGAAAGGTCTGCGGGAAACAAAACATGCATGGACTAGTTCATCTGATGGTGACTATATGAAGTAAACTCTCCCTTAATTAGTCTCCTTGTTTATGTCACACCTCACCTTCTCCTTCAGATTCATTACCACCACCTTTTTGTGGTGATCAGCAAAAATGGACTCTTCTCCTTCCTTTCCTGTGGTTCTCTCTATTGGAAAATTAAATTATTGGAAGGCAATCTATTTGCAATGCAAATATTTTACAACCTTTTTATTATTTAATTGTTGATGGGATGGCAAAGTCAATTTACATAGAGAAGTAGGACTTTATACTTATTTTATTCGTATAATTAGTAATACATTTAGTTCTTAATATATTTTCTAAACATGCATAACAGCAAAATATAGCTATCTGAATCAATTGTCCAATGATCATAAATTAAGACAATAAAAATGTCAGCGTTACAAATTTTATTTATAAAAAATACTCGCTGCTAATGATTATTTGGTTGAGTAACATTCGATCAATTGGGACCCTTTTGGGGTAGAGAGCATTTGGGGTCATTTTAAGTTGCTGAAGGATGAGAAAATATCAGCTACGATTATAAAAGAACATAAAACTCAAACCCTTTTTGATGTGTAAAATTAATTACCCATTATCTAGACTAGGACCAAGTTTATAGTAAATTAAAATAACTATTAAAGAAATTGATGAAATAAAATTACCCTTTTGTCATCAAATTGATGATGAAATTCCTGAAAATCCATAATAGAAAACAAATGCTACTTTTTATTGATATAAAATAAAATATAATCATGGTTAAATATACAAAATTTTAAATTTTGATATTTGAGTATGTTTGGCATTACTTCTTAGAAGCGTTTTTATTTAGTAACGTTTTTGCTAGAAGCGGTTCTGCAAAAAATCATATACAAATATTTATAAAAATTTTAAGTGGTTCATACAAAAGTATTTGAAGTGCTTTTATAACCCAAAAGCACTTATATACATTTTTGACAATTCTAAAAGCACTGCAAAACAGGCCCTTAAGACTTTTATGAAGTTTAAAAATCATGTGGTATTCAATTAAGACTTTTAAAGACTTTAAAAAAATTTGTAAAAATTTATATGTATTCAATTAAGAATGTTAAAGAGTCTATAAAAGTCATGTGGTATTTAATTATGACTTTTAATGACTTTTAAAAAGTTCATAAAAATATATATGTATTAAAAAAGTCATAGACTTTTATAGACTTCATTTAATGATGGATTTTTAAAGACTTTGAAAGACTTTTATGTGTATTTCAAAGTCATTATAAATCCAATCTATTCTCTGCAGATTTATAAGGATTTCTATAGACTCTGTAAAACTCTGTGAAAATATATAAATTATGTAGAAGTCAGCAACTTAAAGAAAGTCTATATAAATCTATAAACACTACACCCTCCTTAACGTTACTTGACAAATATAATAAACAAGTCGATCCATTAACACTTTAAATCATACCGCTGAAGGTTCCTATACTTCAATCGGTAGTTTTTTTTTTTTTTTCTACTTTTACAAATCGAAGCTCACCCATGTTTGTCCAAATTTGAATGGGAATTAAAAAAAGTTAGATCATATAATCATATTTACTTAATTTATTAAATAAATTGTCCGGGTTAAATTTCAGTTTGTACAAACGGTCATAACTAGAAATGGCGGGTACCGTGAATATTTTGTCAAATCGGGGGCAAATTGTGGTTCACCCAAAAAGAGCTACCATCACTCATCAGTCACCGAGAAGAGTTAAAAGTTATCGAATCAAAACACGGACACGTGTTCTCCCAGCCGGTAACTTTCGCCGCCATCACCGCTCTCTCTCTCTCTCTCTCTCTCTCTCTCTAATGCAACATTTAACAATTTATAAGCCACAAAAAAACCTCTTCTTCAAGAAACGCAAAAAGGGGAGAGATTCATCTAATCCGTTTTCTGAAGAATTTTCACTCTCTCTCTCTCTCTTTTGCGATTTTCTCAGACGTACCCAGTTCTTCATTCAACCCTTTGGTCCTTGCCCAGGTTTCTTTTTCTATATATGTGCTTTTGAATTTTACATATTCCAGTTGTAACATAAAAAAAGTTATTCTCTTTGTATATATTTAGTTCCTGGCCAGTTGGGGTTGGTTTGTGAGTGAAATCTGGTTAATTTTAGAGGTAATAAGACTTGTATTTTGGCTGATATTTGGTGGGTCTTTGCTGTGTATATTCTATATTTTCTTTTTCCCCTTTTGTTTGCAACTTGTTACTTTTCTGGGGTTGGATATTTAATAGCTTTAAGCTGTGGGATTGTTAATTTGGGGGGTTTGGGTTGATAGGTCTAATGGGTTATGCTTAGTTTTTGCTTCAAGGGAATGTTTTTTTATGGTTCTTTGACAATATAGCTGGATTTGGTAAAGAATAACTGCAACTTAGTTATCACAAAGTATTGGGTATTCAATCAAATATACATATAAGTTAGGTTATATTTGACCTGGCAAGTACAGTTGAATTATAGTGCTAAATCCTGGGTTGGATAGGTTCTGATAGGTTTCAAATTGACTCAGATTTGGCTTAGAACTATAGAATTCACCTAGAACTCAAAAGGGTCTGTGGCATAAGGAGAATCTTTTAAGCTATAAAAGTCTAGCTTGGTTGATCTGTTGTCTTGGGTCAAAAATGGTTGAATCAATTGCTTCAACATTACTTCTTGGGCATCGACCGCTCTATACTGGAGCTTTCGGGAAGGATGTTTCCAACAAGAGGAGGTCTTCAGATAACTATCGGTTCCCTATAGCAGAAATTCTTGGTAGAAGGACTGTGATGTCTCCTGCTTTTCCAAGGTTGAGAGTTGATCACTCAAAAAATTCTCTAATTAAGGCCCTTGCAATGCAGCTAACAAAAGAGACATATTCATTCAAGGATGATAGGATTCCCCAGAAATGGAATTATCCCACTGATACAGGTATTGATCGAAAACCTGGTTTGTGGCCACCAGAGAATAAAGCAGATAACCCTTCACTACATAATCCCTTGCTTCGACAAGAGCAGATGGGTAGTGGTTGGCTAGTTGCCATATTTGAGTGGGAAGGAGTTTTGATTGAAGACAATCCTGATCTCGAGAAGCAGGCCTGGCTAGTTCTTTCTCAAGAAGAAGGAAAATCTCCTCCCCCCACTTTCATTCTTAGAAGAATGGAGGGTATGAAGAATGAACAGGCAATTTCTGAAGTTCTCTGCTGGACAAGAGACCCAGCGCAAATGAGAAGAATGGGTGCTCGAAAAGAAGACATTTACCAAGCTTTGCAGGGTGGCATATATAGTTTACGAGCTGGATCAAAAGAATTTGTGAATGTCTTGATGCATTACAATATACCAATGGCATTGGTCTCTACACGTCCTAGAAAAACGCTTGAGGCTGGAATGAGAAATATTGGTATTGAAGGATGCTTCAATGTGATGGTAGCTGCAGAAGATGTTCAAAGGGGCAAGCCTGATCCAGAAATGTTTGTGTATGCAGCACAGCTTCTAAAATTCATACCTGAGCGGTGCATTGTGTTTGGGAACTCAAATCAAACGGTGGAGGCTGCCCACGATGCCCGGATGAAGTGTGTGGCTGTTGCTAGCAACCATCCTGTATATGAGCTTGCAGCTGCAGACTTGGTGGTTAGGCGCCTGGATGAGCTATCTGTGGTTGATTTGAAGCATCTTGCTGATATTGAATCAGCTGAATTTGGGTCTGGAGAGCCAGAGTTGGAATTGGAGGAAGAAGTCGATAATCCATCTCCGTCCACAGGGGTAGCATTTGATGATAATTTCTGGTGACACTGTAAAATGTACATATCTTTATTCTTCTTTTGATTCTTGATGATATAGTTTTATATCAACAATGCTGTGTATAAGAAAACAAGGGGAAAACGGAAAGTGGAAAAAAATTATATATTTCAGGTGGTCTGCATTAGACTGCCATAACGTTATCATCTATGTACAATATATATTATTAAGACTTCTAATATTTACTTGGTGCTGTGTTGCTACCGCAATTATTTTCGATGTTGTGACTGACCTCGTTTATCTTTTATAAGACCCCTATTATATACCAATAGCAATTCTAAGAGAGATTGGCTGGCATTTAGTTATATTAAGATGACTGTATATCAGAGGAAGATATCACAGTGTATTGAGGCATATATATCTTGCCCATCAGCATAGGAAGAGGGTCTGAAAGATTTCCCTTCATTTTTTGCGAATGCCTTTGAGATTGATGTGCCAGGTGGAAGGATACATGAATCTCATTGTTTTTCCCTTCCCCTTATTTTGACGGTTGTATCTATGTAAAATTTGTCAAAGAAACTACTAGTTTTCACCGCTGCTTGAGCTATCATACATGAACTCTTTTTGGGTTTTTTTTGGCGGAGAAGATTGGGCAGCCTTTGGATTGTAGCTTTTAGCATTGCTTAATCTGGACTTACAGTTCCAACAAGGAAGAATACTGGCAATGCATGTTGTATGTTGGAATTTAGCCACAAAGCCCTGAGACCCTTAATCAGTTTGGCGGCTCTAAATTGCAATTTTCCATGAAAGAAATTTACACTCTTGCCTTGTACAGAATCACTAATAACTGATAAGGCAATTGGCAAGATAATGCAGACTGCAAACCAGGCTGGGATTTGGGAACATGGGCTCTGCTAGCAATTACTCTATTCATAAAGCCCTCTCAAGAATGGACTGTGGACTGGTTGTTGCTGCTCATTCAATAGTCTGGGCCTCTACCAGTCAATATACTAAAATGATGCAGGTTTGTATTGTCTTTGTAGTGCTTGGTAACGCTAACGTATTACAAGACAAAATATGATAAAAGGGTTTTTTTTTTTTTGTTTATGCGAAATNGTTTTTTTTTTTTTTTTGTTTATGCGAAATATACGTGAGCGTTTGAACGCTAGTTATGCTTTTTAATTGTCTGGTAAGAGAATATTATTTTCATAAAAAACTCGTTCATTCATATAATTGAATCTTGCTTTTATGAGAAATATGATTAATTATGTTACCTGTAAATACCATATACGGTATACATAACATTACTACACTATGAAAATGTTGTCAACATTATGATTGGCCGGATAAAATAAGAGAGAGATGTTGAGTAGTATGGTAATTCTGCTCTACCAAGTTTGGACATATATCTAGAGCAATCAAGATGCATGGATAATCTAATTTCAAGTTAGGTAAGAATTGATATGTCACATTTTTTTTTTTTAGAGAAATTGAGACTCCTTCGATTAAACCAAAGTAGCAGATAACATCGTCATATGTCACATTTCAAAATTGTGATAATTAATGATTTAATAATCACATCGTCTTATGTCGACTAACTCAGCCGACCACTCAATCCTTATCACCGCTGCCAAACATGCATGATGCAACCAACTCTTGTCGTTTACTCCACAAACCGCCGGCTTCCCCACCCGAGAAGAAAAAGTCATAAAATGTAATACGTCACCGTTCTTTCGTACAAACAATTAATTGCACTTGTACTTTAAAAGGCATAAAATTAAAATGATAGCATTACCTTATCATCACATTCGATTTTATTTTATTTTATTTTATTTCAATATTACATTGCTATATATATATATATATTTTTGTGTGTGACATTTTCTTTTGCTAACTTTGTTTTTGTCACAAGAAAATCTTATTTTGTAATAATGATCTTGCACAAAATATTGAATTTCATAATATAACTATAGTACTATATTTCTGTTTTGTTTTATTTTATTGTTATGTGGGTTGTGTATACAATCCATGTGGTGGATAAAAAATGACAACGCATCAATTATATACATTTAAAAAGAGAAATTTTAAAAACTAGCTAATATTTGCTTAATTTAAAGATTTATAGCCTTTTTTTAAATTTAAAAATATAATCTTTAATTAGTGGTCGAACCATCGAAGTGACCTTGTGGGTCCATATTAGCTCAGAACTCGAGCATTATTCGAAATTTAAAATTTTTAATTATAAAAAAAAAGGTCAACAGTCTTTATTAGAAAAAAAAAAGAAAAAAGAATTAACTTTCAAAATTTCACATTTAATAATGGAATTAA
>QANT01001886.1:0-12532 GCA_003254885.1 Purshia tridentata | reverse complement strand
TTTTTTCTAATCAACTAATATTTATCCTAATAATATTTTTCTCCAACCTTAGGAAACAAGTCTCAATTTTGAATCTCAGTTTTCCCATATAAAGAAGATGATTTACGTTTCCTAATATAGCCTAAATAAAAAACAAGGCCAAATTACATTTCTAGTCTCTGTACTTTAACAAAAATTTCATTTTGGTCCCATTTTTTTAATTTTGAAAATTTTAATTCCGTACTTTTGTTACGTTTGCAATTGGGTCCAAATCATTAATTATACTTAAATTGTTGGTGAAATATGATGGAACATTAATATTTTGGATATTTTAAATAACGTATGAGTGAGCTTATTAACTGGGTGACTTTGCCCAATCACATTTGAACATATATCTTTTTTTAAAAAATATTTATATTTTTTATTTTCTTTCTTTCTTAATTATATTTTTTTGAATTTAAAATTATTTTCTTGGACCGTATTAATCAAGAAATGTCTAAAATATTCATTCATACGTGTTGTCATATTATATTATGTTTAAAAAATAGATAGAGTTAAATACTTTGGACCTAATTGCAAATGTAATGAAAGTACAAGACTAAAATTTTTTAAATTGAAAGAACTTGACCAAAGTGAAATCTTTGTTAAAGTACGAGGACTAAAAATGTAATTTAGCCAAAAAAAATACCAAATCAATTGATAAAGTTGAGATGCACTAGGCCGTAGTCCAAGTAATGTATCATATATTCATATTTACTCATCGCACATCTCATAAATAAAGTTTTTTTTGTGTATGTAACAAGCATATCACACATAAATCTCACTTGTGTAAAATATGTCATCAATGAATATGGCACACATATTAAACCTCTGATTTCCTAGTCTGGAAAGTTTTGATTAAGTTGTATTTTTGGCCTCAGCTAATTAACAAAAAAAACTTAACAGTAGTTGTTTATTTTAATTTTGTAAAATTTTTTGGTATTTATTGAACTTAACAATAGTTTTACTTAGAGTGATGTAGTTCACAAAAACAATACATAATTTAATATGAGGGACAAGAAGATACAATGTAATCTATATGTCAACATGAAAAAGACTATAAAGATATACTTTTTCACATGATAAACCAGCTTATTGAAATAAATTTCACTTCAAAATTCATGTTTTAAAAATTTTTGAAATAAATTATTGATCCCCAATTTGAAATTAACTTTACCCCTACATCAATTTTTTGCAATCAAATTGAAATGAATTTCACCACATATGCTCTAAGAATGAACCATAGATCATTTTTGTAAAGAGTTAGAAAAGGAAACGACATGTCGTTTTAATTGAATAATGCTATTAAAAACTTGCAGTGCATTTTACCATTTTGGGTCGACACCCGACACTTCCACTGTCGTTATTGGGTCGTGTCCTATGCGCACAATTCAAGACCAAGACAAAACCTCCTATCCTTCACATGAACACCACTACCCCAAACACCCACCGTCATGCTCATCACGAGCCTCAAGATGCCACTCATAAAACCATCCAACGGCTCACATAAGCTAACAAAAATATAAACCAGTGAGACAGTGAGAGGGCTCACTATACATGCACCCAGCTCAAATAATTGCATAAAGAAAAGAGCTTTCCTTTCTCACCTTCTGAGCTTGCTCTGTTTTTTCTGATCATCATTCAGATCAACCGATCGATCAAAGCCCACAGACACAGAGAAAGAGAGAGATGGGAGAAAGAAGAGTGGGGGTGGCGGTGGATTTCTCAGCGTGCAGCAAGGCAGCGCTGAAATGGGCGGTGGATAACGTTGTCCGGAAGGGGGATCACCTTATCCTGGTTATCGTACGCCCTAATGAGAACTACGAGCAGGGCGAGATGCAGCTCTGGGGAGTCGCCGGTTCCCGTATGTTAAAATTTCAATGGTTAAGATTTCTGCGTCAATTTTGAAACTTTATTTTTTTTTTCAGGGTGAATTTTAATTTTGAGTAAATTTACCTTTTTTTGCAGCTCTGATTCCTCTAATCGAGTTCTCGGACCCCCAAATTTTGAAGAAGTATGGAGTTACGCCTGACCCTGAAACCGTGGACATCGCCAACACTGCGGCTAGGCAGAAAGAGGTTGGTTTTTAATTTTTTTTTCTGTTTTTTTTTTTCGGTTATTGAATAATTTTTCTTGATAAGAGGTGTGTCTGACCCTGTGAGTTTGGAGCAGATTACGGTGCTCACAAAGATCTACTGGGGCGATGCCCGTGAGAAGATCATTGAGGCCATTGAGAAGATCCCCTTGGACTCCATTGTTATTGGGAACAGAGGGCTTGGCAAGCTCAAGAGGTTCAAATTTATATACAACATGTTTTCAGCTGGCTTGATATGAATTCGTTTCTTCATTCATGACTTTGAGCTTGTGCTTTGTGTTTGTACGTTTTTGGGATTTCAGTGTACATGTAGTAAAGTTAATTGGTTGAGGCTTTTGTTCCATGGATGTCATTTTGTGTTTTGCTCATGGCTGCCATTACCAAGTTCTTTTTTACTTCTTGAGGCCCATTTTGTCAATTAGAGCTAGCATAAACTTTCTTGACAATTCTGCTGTTTGTTCTGTCATTAATTAGGAATCGTAGATCAAATGTGTAACTATTGGAGCTACATTATGGATATTATGGGATATGTGATATCTTAAGTTGCACTATTTTTTAAGATAAAAGGCAAAATTGGAAAACGAGGGTTTATTCGAAGTGGTCAGGCCTGTGGGAGGATTTGCTCCCATGTGGTTTGACGTTCCATTTCTCAAATGTCCTATCTGGCTATTTGCTAAAGTCTCCTGCCTCCCAAAGTTTGTAATCAGGGTCTGCCTGGTAGATTTTTGTGTAAAAAAAAAAAGAAGGTTGGTAGTTGGGATAATATCGGTTTAAGGTGGGGGGGTCATACCATGTGAGTGCCTAGCATGAACCTGAACATTTTATGCATCTTAGACTCATAGTTTGCCATCCTGAAATGATTTTATAGGAATATATGGCCCTAAGGTGGAGGTAAAATAATAACTTAGCCCCTTTTGTTGACTATGTTTTCTTTTGGGATTTTGATTGGATGTGGATGTGTTTGTTGTTTTGCAGGGTTATTATGGGCAGTGTCAGCAACTTCGTTGTAAATAATGCTTCCTGTCCAGTTACTGTGGTGAAGAATAATGCAGACGAATGAGGGCTAAATCCTTAAATCATAAATCCTGCTTGTTAAATAAGTGCAATGCTGCCTCTGGTTGAATTGCTTCCTTTCATGCCAGGCTTTTTAGTCTGCATAAGATCTAGTTTTTCTCTTCTTTGATCTGAATAAGATGTAGTTAAAAATTAAAATTATGTTTTCAACTATGTTTGTACTACTGTATGTTGAAGCTGGACAATGTTCATCAATGTATATGCTACTGTATATCATGTGAATGCAACTTGTAGCCCAGGTCCCATGATGATTTTATTCCCAGAATTCAAGGGCTAATCAAATTGTATACAACTTGTAACCTCTGGATTGATAATACAAAGAAGGCATTAGCTATCATCAATGATATTGAATTTTGCTCTGCAAAATCTACAAATGGTAACACTGAACCATCACAGATTCACATGTACTTTCGTTTGCTGTATGCTTACCTTGAATATTAATTTCTTGTCCTCCATTTGAGAATTTTCCCTGCTTTCATTTAGTTTAAGAGCATAAGCTAGATCATTTAGCATATAAGCCACTCACCAGCACCAATACAATGGCACATGTAGGTGTTCTTGATTTGAGGTATGTCATAGCTGAGAGAAAGAATATGAGAGAAAAACCATCCACCCATTATAGGAGATTGACTTCTAGTCCTCTTATTTTAAAGCCAATGGTGAATAGAAATAATGACTACTTGAAGAAGAAGAGTTCATACTATATATAGCCAAAAATCCTCAAATCAAGGCCTTATTCAGCAAAAATCAGCGGCTAGTATTGCATGAATGACCAACCAAACCAACTCCCAACATAAATTTTCTCTCAGAACCCCATTCCTTAATTTTCTTCTCTTAGTTTATCCCACCCTGCAAAACAATGGAGCAAAACCATACCCAAATACCTCTCATCGCTTTAATCTTCTTTCTGGTCTTTTGCTACAACTATGCACAAGTCGAGTGCAAGCCTCAAAATTTATACTTGAGGTACCTAATAATTCCCTCTCCAACACCAAATTCTCCTCCCTCTCCAACACCAAATTCTCCTCCAAACTGGCAGCCGAGCCCTTCACCTCCCCAGCGGCAGCCAACCCAAATCTCACCTCAACCTGTCTCCACTCCATCATCCCTGCCCTCTCCACGGATACGCCGGTTCTTTCCTCCATCTCTGTCTCCTTCAGCCCCAACTCCAACCACAACCCCTTCTTCACCCCCTACCAGCAATTCTCCTTCAACGCCATCAACATCATACTTCCCTTCTCATCGTCGTCATCCTTCGGACTTGCCCAAAAGCCCGCGCAGCAACCTCTTTACGCAGTCTACGCTGCCCAATTCAACCCCATCATCATCCCCAGTTGATCCAGCCATCAAACAGTTATGCAAAACCACTGACTACCCTGATCTCTGCCTTTCATCCATCACCCCTTACCTGCCACCAGGAAAGAGCAAGACCAACCTTGTAACCATCCTTGAGATGGTGATAAAGGCTTGCACGATACACGCCAAGTTGTCTCTAGCCGCTGCCTCAAAACTTGCCACGGGGACTAGCTTTGCTCGCCGAACAGCTGCTGCTATAAGTGACTGCAAGGCCATGTACAGTGATGCCTTGGATGGCCTCCAGAGCGCAATGGATTCGATCCCAAGCCGCGACATTGGCACCATTAACAGCATGCTTAGTGGGGTGGTGACTGATGCTGTGACATGTGAGGACGGGTTTGGAGGAGCGAAATCTCCACTGAGTGATTATAGCGACAAGCTTCATAAGATGGCCAGCAATTGCCTTGCCATTGCTTCCTTGATAAAGTGGTGATGATGATGATATATGTTCTCTTCATATCCTTCCATTTTGTTTTGTGCCGTTCTCTTTTGATTTGCAGAAGGGAAACATCACATGGGAAATTCAGAAATGAGATGTTATGTAGGAATAAATTAAAGAAAGAAGCTTAATTAATTTTGTACCATATTTTGCCATTAGCATGTATGATTTGCTGTTATTACTTGAGAAAGCTCGGTTATAGCTATAGACATTGCTTGTGCATACATTCATGCGATGCAAATTTGTATATTTTTCGAGTTGCAGGATTTAGAATTTGGAATTGTTATTATTATAAATCATTTCTTGAGATTTTAGAAATATTCAGTTTTTGTGTTAAATCTAATCCAAATATAAATTTGAACTGTTTAAGAAATGTGACACTAACACCATGAGTATGTTTACATGGTTTTATTCATTATAAGAGGTGTATAATTTGTCACACCGCCTCATAATATTATGATCATATAAATAAAAATTCAAATTTATCTTTAATAATTAAACACACATGCTATAATTTAAATAAATACGTAACATTATATTATAATTTGTCCACGTGTTGTTACCATGCACACAAACATATTTTTGGATAAGAAAGAGTATCGGTCAGCTGTGGTTTCTGTTTGGGCTTGGCGGGCCGCGACTTAAGACATGGGCTTGAGCTCTGCTCAAAAGCTCATGTGACTGGTTCATGCACAAATTAATACCTGCATCAAAAATCGTGCTAAATGAAGAAAAAGATAAAAGTTAAAACAAGGGAGGACAATGCAGGAGATAATAGAGCTCCATTCTCATGAAGCTTCTTTCGCCACCTAGGGTTCTTCTACTTGCTCCACCGTCATGCTCCGGACTTCTCTCCGACTTCCTCGACGTAAGTTACGATTTCGTTTTTCTTTCCACCGGTTTTTTTTGGTAAGCTTTGCACATTTTCTTTTCTTATTATCTGTTTGTTTCCATGGAAAATGTTTCGACCGAAAATCTTAAATACCACCTCAAGAAAAGAAGCTAAACTGTAAAGAGGTATTTTCTTTTTTTCCATAAGTTTCAAGATACAGTGAACGTAAATGCGGCCTTAATCTTCCGTTTGGTTGCTTAGAAACGAAGGAAAATGGATTTCAAGTGTTGCATTGTTCACTTGTTCGCTAATCTTTTCAAACCAACGAGCGAGTACAGCATTGGTTCTTTTTCATTTTGTACTCACATTTAGTTCATTATTTTTATATTATAAATTTCAAAAACCTTTTTGAGGCTGCTTTCTTTTATTAATGTTGATAAGTTTTATTAGTTTACCACAAAGTTTAAGGTTTTGAGATGTGGACCAAAAATGAATATATGCTGAATTCTAACAAATGTATTCTTTGATGCATTTTCTCTTCATTTATATCCTCCGAGACAAGCATTAATTGCTTCATTTGCTTGTTATTGATATTTTCATATTTGACTATAATCTTCAGGCTCACAGCAGTATTCTTAATGGGTTGCGTTGATCTTCCTCCCCTTCTGAGATTTGAGGTAGCATAGAAGCACTGCAACTATTTTAGTATTAATGGAAAGCTTCGGTGGCTCTGGGCTTTCTGCCGGAGGTTGCATTGTGAGGAAGAAGAGGAGTAGTGTATCACATAAACCTCGCTCAGATCCACAGACATTTTTACACAGCCCTAATATTTTGCCACCCTTTGCACATCCTTTTGGCAAAGGAAGCCTTGATAAGAATCAGAATAATCACGAGAAAGTAGTTCCTTCTGATGAACTGGGAAGTGAGAACAAGCTGAAGAAGTTAAAGCTTAAGCTTGGAGGTGTTACTCATACAATCCACACCACAAAGTATACAGAAGATGTTGGTTTTGGTGGTGGCTCTTCCATTACTAAATCTTCAAGCCGTTTCGATGCCTCCACACCCCAACTGAAGCCACTTCTTCAGGTACCTCACAACTGTAATGACAAGGAACTCCTTTAAAAGTTTCTAGTCCAGTGGTCACTATTTTAGTTTCACAAGTTACTATGTAGAATGAAATACCCCGATTTTAGAAAAGAATTGTTTGTGTGACTTGTTCGGTTTTTCATGTTTCTGAATTTTTGTGCATGTGCATGTGTGTGTTGTGTGTGTGTGACTTTCATGTTTATGATGTAAGGATTTCCTTTTATATTACTTTTCTACCTAGGTGAAAGATTTCTTATTGACATTATTGATGCAGGATGATATAGATGGAAATCGCTTCTGTTCTTCTGAGGGGGGGCAAATCTTTGGACATAAACAGAAAGACTTCTTGAAAATTGATTCTAGTTCTAGAAAGGAGTATTCTTCAATAGGAAAAATCTCCAGGGAAAGTGTTCGTATGAATAATGCACCAGTTCGTAAGTGCAAGCGGCTTCCTAAGAGATGTGTCTTGGATGAAGGATTTAATGAAGATGAGGATGATGAGGAAATCCGATTCCTTGGAAGACTAAATGCTTCTAAGGTTGCTCGTTCAGAGAGGAGTCAAATGGATGATGGCTTTCATGGGGATGATATTAGAGAGTATAAAACACCAAGGCTGGGAAGAGATAGTAGAATAAGGTCCAGATCAGAAAAATTGTATGAGGACAACGACTATTTGGGAGAAGAAGAAGAACCGACATCTGATGATGAACCTGAATCCAATGGGAAGAAGCTGAAAAAGGGATCCATTAATTTACTTCTAGAGGGACGGAAGGAATCAACCCCCACTACACGTTATCGCGCCCTTCAGTCTGGAAAAGATATTTTAACTGGTTCTGGTTCAAGTGTTGCTGACCTTGCAAATGAATTGCCTCCTGCCTCATCTAGAAGTGCGCATCTTCTCTCTCTGTGTTTATTGCATTATTCTGATTATGTTTGTATATAAAGACATTCATATTCATTTATGTGTTTTCTAAACTTGTTTTCAGTTTTTCTGTTGGCTGGTTGACCACAGGAAAGAAGGAGAAAATCTCTGAAGTGGAACTGCAATTAAAGAAAGCTGAGGCTGCACAGAGACGCAGAATGCAATCAGAGAAGGCAGCTAGGGAAGCTGAGGTTTGGCCTTTATATGATGTTGTGTATTGTCTCAGGTGGTAAATGTAGGAAACAGTCTCACTTTGTAATTTTTAGGCTGAGGCAATCAGAAAGATACTTGGTCATGATTCGAAGAAGAAGAAGAGGGAAGAAAAATTGAAGCAGCAGAGGGATGAACTGATACAGGTGTTTGAGAAACTATAAAAAATTTCTCATTGTTCTGATGCAGTATTATTAACTATAATATTATGCAGGGGAAGGCTTCCAGTGCTGTCACTCTGGCACCAAACACTGTCCGATTGGTCATAGGTCCTAATAAGACAATCGTTACATTTTCTGATGATATTGGTCTGCCAGGCATATTCAGTTCAGTACCCTGCAGGTACAGCATTTGTTTTCTTCTTACCAGCCTCAATTTTTCTTTTTTCAATTTTGTTCCACATCTTTAAATATTCTTCTGTTTCTTGTAATTGACACATTGTACGTGCTTCATGGTTTGGTGGTTTGTGTTATTCAGCTATCCTCCCCCACGTGAAAAATGTGCGGGTCCAAATTGCACGAATGCATACAAGTACCGGGATTCCAAGTCGAAGCTTCCCCTGTGCAGTCTTCATTGTTACAAGGCAATGCACAAAACGATGCAGCCTCCAATTGCTTGTTGATATCATCCCATTCTGCACACCATTTAATCGAACCAATTAATATGTTTGATATAGGCGACTGGAAAGTGGAAATTCATCATTCCAAAGTCATGCAACTGGTCGTGGAATAGCAGTACATCATCTCTTTAAAACTAGTTACTAACCACTGATATAATTAGAATAGGAAAGTATGCTGTATGTACAATCAGTTAGAAGTCAGTTGCTTACTTGCTTACTTCATTTGATGCCCTTACAGATATATCCCGAATTTGTTTGATCCAGTGTGTTCTCCTGTTAATAGTGAACTTGTACTAATTAATGAGCAGTTGAGTACAAGTTGAGAAACCTAAATGATTTTTATGGCTGGTGCTAATTTTGGCACGAGTGGAACATGTTTGAAGCAAAATGGTACCCTATCAAATGAATTAGATGATACTATTTTCTGACTGTATGTACACCATTTGCCCCAATTCCCATGAAAATCCGCGTGAGAGGTAATACAGTTGAAGGAATAATTTGTTACCCATTATATAGAGCGACTTCACCACTGTGGCCAGGCCAATGGTTCATTTTTCTCACTGCGGGACTCAATTCATTATGGTGGTAATGCCCCACCACTTTATAAGCTCCCCGTTGTTTGTGGAGTTACATATAGTCATCTATCTATCTTACATGAAAATTGTCCACCGTAATTCCATGATTCATTTACATGAAGACAACGTGATCACGAATGCAAAACAGGCTGCTATAAAATCTTGTTACTTACAGTTGTGTACATTAAGATGATTATAGTAGATACGGATTCTTCAAATATAAATGAAAAACTTTAAATAGATGTCTTTTGACGTGATATATAACGTAAAGCATCTCTGTGACCAAGGCACATGAATCATCACTAAATCTAAGATCCATCCATGAAAACAGCACCATGTCCACTAGCTTTCAAAAACTTCTTCAGTAGAAGAACCATAATTGCAATGGTAAGTCCAACTGCAGCCCATGTGAACAAGCGATCATCAGCTGGTTTTTGAACTTTCACTTCTGGCTTTTGTAGCAGCTGTCTTGCTCCACCAGAAGGAGCTTCAGTCACGATCCTCGCTATTTCAGGGCGAGGGTTAGCATTGGGAGGGACTTCTTGTACGTCTTCAACAATCCTGTCACTTGCTGCTTGTTTTGTAAGCCCTTCCCCAGAGGTTGTGGCTCCAGCGTTTTGGGAACTCTGAACATCACCTTCCCTGTTTGAATGATTCTCTTCAGAAGCCTGTGAGGGGCTGAGTTGAGGAACAAGGGGTGCCTTGCTTAGCATATATTCATGAATCTATGAAATTAACATCTATGTTAGCAAGTTGGTCATGAAATGCTCATTATTACCCAAAAAATACTTAAATGTGAAGATAATATGTTGATTGCAATGGAACTTTCAGTAGCTATTTGTACCTCCTCAATTAACTTCTGACGTTCAGGAGTGCCATATTTTGGGGCTGCCTCACGAGATTTGAGGGCCAGGGCACGCCTTTCTTCCTTCTTGTATTCTACTGAACCCAATGCACCATTTGGGTCGGTGGGCATGAATGCAATAAGTGCAACTAAAGCAGTCCGCACTGCCAACACAAACAGTATATTACCAAGATGAAACATATGCAAAGATGGCCTACTCTAAATGCTAAAATTGTCAGACATCAACATGCATGTGAACTGCCCTTCATGATTGAGGTGAATGATAAAGACAGCAAGAGTGATCAAATCTAGGCTGACACTAAAGCTAGCCAAGTGAATTCCCAAACCAGACATTAGTCTAGACTAGGAAGATCATGCCACATGATTCAAGAAAAACAAACATAAATGCGTATCAACTCAAATTCCAGTTGTCTTTTTCATCACCACAAAGACCATATTCTTTTTTTGGTTAAGAAAGACCATATTCTTAATCCTACATAAAATGCCAATAATTGAATGAATACACATTAAGAATTAAAAACAATGGCATGAGCTGAGACAATTAATCCAGTTCCAACTCCAATTGAAGCCAAGCATGGTTTACAGCATATCTGTTAAATGTGCTGTGACCTACCTAGCATGATGTAATGAAGACTTATGAACACGTGTAAACCAAACTTAGCTACATATTAATTAGCTTCCCAATCTAAACATCATAAGAAATTGTCTGCATAATAATCCACTAGCATACACAACGTCTCAGAATGAATGAAATTTACCGCCCCATGATGGCTGCCAGTGCTCAGGATGATGATTTGATATACTTAAGCAAATCTTGGTTTGGGTTTCAAAGCGACCATTTTGCTGAAAATGAAGTAAATTAGTCAGCATATCATAACTGTGACAAAAGAAATGAACCTAACCCAACCAGCAAAATAGCCCATAAACTTACAAAGGAAAGAACATATTACCGTCAACAGCATGAATGAAGGAGGCTTGAATGGGTATTCTGCAGGCAACTGGATCCGACCGTGATAAATCCCACCCTCAAAAGCAGTGTCACGAGGGCCTCTGATTGCAAATTGCCAGTCAAATATATTCTCCTGAAAACAAATACCAATGAGCTCACAACACAGATATATCGATAATTAGAATTTTGGCCGAACAATATTCCCAATTCAATGCCGCAATGCGAACAAATTAAGAAACAAAATATTCCCAGGGTATAATTCTTAAAACATAAGGGGAAAATTTTCAAATTGAAAGTACACACTAAAAAATAAAATCAAAATCTAAAAAAACCCAATTCAGCTCGAATCCAATAGACCATATTACTCAGTAATACAGATAATGAATGTTAACAAGTACCAAATTAACCCTATTACTCAAAATTCAATTCAATTTCAAATTCAAATATCAAGATCACAATTCTTCCTATCAAACTGAACGAAACAATGAGTTCAACATCAATAAATACATGCAGGAAATGGAAATTAATAACCTCTAGGGGGAGGCTCATGAAATCGTCGGAGGGATTGGATTGCAACTCCTTGACCTCCTGTAGAATCCGCTTTACCGCTGGGTTCTTCAGGTTGTACTTGTCCTCCGCCATGACCCTTCGATTCGATTCGACTGATCTGATCCGATCCACCACCACCGCCTCGTCCGGTTCACAAATCTTCAAATATACAGATTTACGTTTACGAATACGAAGCTGAGAGCGGATAGAGAGAGCCGGCGGTGTTTATGTTAGGCAACGGAGCATTTGCGAATTTTTTGCCGCGTCATTTGCTTACGTGTCAATTACTTATTGGAGTTTGTGGAGCTGACTGTATTTTTTATATTTTCTGGTGGAGAAATATTAGTTGGTAAGCAATAAGTCATGTGACCCACTATTGATCAAGTCTTAATTAAACTGGATTGCCCAAAAAAACAAAAAAGTATTTTAAACTGGGCCTTAATGCCATGGGGCTTGAACTTTGGTCCGTTTAAGATTTCTAAAACTGAGAGCCTGCTTGACACTTGTCATATCCTAAAATCTTGAGCACCTTATCTTGTTTGGGTTATTTATTCTCCAAAAATAAAAAATAGAGAAATTCTAAATGACTCTTTTTTCTCACCCTTTTTATTCCTTTTAATCAGAGATGATGAATTCAAATTTGAGATATCTTCAACATTGTAAAGAAAAATGCTACTCAACTGCAAAATAGTTGGTACCCCAAGTTATTTGCTTACTTTACCCTCCAACACCTACAATTTTCTTTTATTTTTAAGAACGGTAATACTAAGAAAACAAAGAAGCAAAAATCCCAAACCAACCCACCCCACCCCACCCCTTCCCTCAAATTATTGGGGCTAACTGAGGTGAATTTAAACATGAGACCCTCAGTTTTTTACGTAAATTATTTGAGCTTAACATAGTATATAAATAAAGGTTAATTGACTTTAAATACCAAATTTCA